>JANHJO010010556.1:482760-496698 GCA_032468235.1 Pseudoxyrhopus heterurus
TGGCTGGATGGAGTCACTGAAGCAGTTGGTGCAAGCTTAAATGGACTCTGGGGGATGGTAGAGGACAGGAAGGCCTGAAGGAACGTCCATGGGGTCGCGATGGGTCGGACACGACTTCGCAACTAACAACAACAATGCTATATAATAATTCTAGCCCCCAAGAATGGTTGCTGGTTATTAAATAATTTACTCTTTGAACTTATTTCCTCAGTTGTATTTGTTTCATAGCACTTGTTTTACAGCAAAGACTTTGGACCAGCTATCCACTACGTTTCTAATGAGGAAGTGAGCTCTAGCTGATTATTGTCAAGCCCCACCATTTAAAAGTGCTAATTGTGCACAAAGACTTAAAAAGAAATATTGTGATCAACTTCACCTGAAGTAGATTTGATTATCATTTCTCTAGCTATGAGCAGAACAAGGAGTGTTCATGTAGTAGATTCTGGGAGTGCCATTTTGAATCTGAACAAAGTATATATCCAGTTAGATTTTATAACATTCAACTACTGCAGTTTTTTTACACTGTTCATGCAGATTTAGCTGTGTGTTTGAAAAATATTTTGTAATTTTTTCCCCAAAGTATTGTGTAGACCCAGTCTTCTGTGTATCAATATTATTTCAAATCATATATATCATATATCTATCTATAAAATTCTTGAGTCTTTCTTTCTCTGCCTGACATGTTCTTAGATGCCAGATGGAAACGTGTACACTGGAAAAAACAACTCCTCTTATACATTATCTCTAATGCTCAGCCTCTCTATGGCTATCCATTATTATAGTCATATATATCTATATAGATAATTTATATACTGCTAAAACTGCCATGTCTATGATCTTTAACTGGGCCATAGTTAGGGTGTACCATTGGGCAAAACCTTTTGAATCAAGATAACTCAAATAGCTAACTTACAGAATGTATCCAAAAAGACTCTCGTAGAATTTAAATTTGGCAATTTCATTAAGCATTATAAGAAAATGGTTTATGACATAATATGGAATGTCATAAAACGTTTCCTGTGCTGATATTTGAATATGCTATACAATTCAAATGGGCTATTTTCAAGGCAAATACATATCTGAATGTCTTCCAACTTTTCCAGTGGATGCAGTGCATTACAGGTAATCCTCAACTTACGACCACAGTTGAACCCAAAATTTCCATTGCTAAGCAAGACAATTGTTAAGTGAGTTCTGCCCCATTTTACAGCCTGTCTTGCCACAGTTGTTAAGTGAATCACTGAAGTTGTTAAGTTAGTAACATGGTTGTTAACTAACCTGGTTTCCCCATTGACTTTGCTTGTCAGAAGGTCACAAAAGGTGATCCCGTGACCCTGGGACTCTGTGTTTGTCATAAATATATGCCAATTGCCAAACTTCCAAATTTTGATTGTGTGACAACAGAGGTGCTGCAATGGTTATAAATGTGAAAAACATATGTTTTTCAATGCTGTTGTAACTTTGAATGTTACCGTGGCTGTAAGTTGAAGACTACCTGTAGAAGTTCTGTCATTGTTGAAGGCATTGAGGAATCTGTAAGGAAATATCTCTGAAGTGATGACCCAACATGGTATGGCTCATCTAATCCATATACTGCTAAGATTTTCTTTTCTGTAACCTTTAACTGGGCAAAATAGTACACCATAGATCAATAAGTTTTGGACCAGGGCACCTCAAATAGGATAATTTACAGAATATATTTAAAATCTTAAGCTAGATTTTGGATTATAATTCCTATTTTTAATGTAAATGGCAAAAGTGTACATGCAATATGCAATTCTAAACTCAATCCTTCAAACCATTTCAAAGAATTTGTGATTGATTTTACAAAACCAGGAATTATTTACCAAGTTAACCACAAATAAATTGTAGAGGATTTAGAAATGACTACTGTAATCAAAATCACAGATTAGTCATATGTACAAATCATGTACAAGTCTATTCCCTATTTGCACATAATACAGTTCACTGGAATAATTTCTGAGCTCATTAACTTCGTTATTGTGAAGGTAATTGTTGAATGACACCAAAATGAGGTGTTTATAATTGCCATGGAAAACTAGCCTTTTCTGTTTTCCATTAGTTTTAATGTAAAAAGCAAATTAACATGCCATTTATAGGTTTATTTTAATTATGTTTTTAAAGAAAGCTCTGATAGTTAATTTTTAAAATGGCTATGATTATTGCTGTGGAGATAATAGAGCTTTTTTCTCATAGATAACATTTCTTTTTTTTATACCCAAGTAATGAAATGCTTTCTAGTTTTTTTCAACAGAATATGAAAAATATTAGAAAAATAATCTTACTTACCTAACATTTTAACAGAGTTCCTAAGATTAGTTATTTTAAAAAAATTAACAAAAAGTACATATTGTCATATATTCATGAAATGTTAAGTAAGCATCTGTATCTGCATAGATGGTTAGAAATCTTTAACATACCTTAATCATGTAGAAAAGTCTCAAGAATGAAAATTTCTTAATAACTATGTGAATAAATGCATAATCTATTGAAACTAAAATACTTTGTGGCAGGTTAACCATTCAACATGGTTTGAATTTTAGACTCTTATTGTATATCTATGATATGAGCAGCTGACAAATATAGGGTAAGAGATTGCATGTTGGGGGATAAGAATGATTTGTACTACGTCAGGCAACCCACAAGTTTAATAAGTATTGGGGAAGTTGCACAATGGAGTACTGTCTTCATCCCTCCATAGCTATTCCTCAACTTATAGCCGCCCAGAGTCCTTCGGGAGTGGGGCGGCAAATAAATTGTATTAATAATAAATAAATAAATTAGTTTAGCGGCTGTTCAAAGTTACAACAGCATGAAAAAAAGTGACTTACAATGGGTCCTTGCACTTACAACTATTACAGCATCCCCATGGTCATATGATCAAAATTCAAGCACTTGGCAAAATTCAAGCACATGTATTATATGGTTGGAGTGTCCTGGGATTGTGTGTTTGCCATTTCCGACCTTCCCAGCTGTCTTCCGATAAGGAGAGTTAATGGGGAAAGCCAGATTCACTTAACAACTGCATAAATCATGTAACAATGCAGTGGCAAAAAAGATCATAAAATCTGGTGCTGCTTACTTAACAATCACCTGGATTAGCAATGGAAATTCTGGTCCAAATTATGGTTGTAAATTGAGGACTACCTTGATAGCATATGACCACCCATACCAGCTGACTGATGCGGGATGCAGTGAGAGGAATAGTTCACTTTCTCCATTTATGCATTGCAGTAGATTTACTTTCACATTATAAAGCACTGCACATATGTCTGCTGCAATTAAACAGCTGACAAACATGCAGCATGAGATGGTTCATTTGTATGCCACACAATCCTCAGTGTATCTTTGAGGTCATTTTAGTCCTTTAAAAGAGTAATCATGTTGAAAACTGGATTGGCCATTTTAATGTCATTCTAAAAGAGTGATAGTCCACACTGAAAATTAACGCTGACCCACTCTTCTGAAAAAGCAATAAACGTTCCTTAAAAATAACTTGTTTAAATGTGTTATTTTAATTGCATCTTGCAACCCCTCTACCTACTGCCTGTCAGTTATTAGTCATACTAATCTCTCTTTCAAAGTTAAATACACTTCGTCAAATAAATATGTAATTTTAATTATAGAAAACCTTTATAGAAAACCCTCACAATGGAGCAATAGTATATAAAGGTTTTTAATTAAATTACAAAGGAAAAGGTAATATGACTTGACTTTGGAATTTTGTATCAGTTTTCAAATTAAATTATTATATATTCATAACATCTTAAATGTATTAAAATTATCCCCTTTATTTTATTATGCTAAATTGATAATCAAAAGAATATTACAAATATATACCATAGCTTTAAGAGACCAGCACAAAACCAATAAGCACAATACTATTACCATTAAAAGGGTAGGAAAGCCATCAAAATTATGTTATAAAGAGATTCTATAGAGATTCTTAGTCATCCTGGTTATAGTTGAGCCAAAGGTGCTTTTTCAAGAGGTAACTGGAATTTCTTGTTTTTATTTGAAGATGTTTTGCCTTCTCCTCCAAGAAGCTTCTTCAGTTATTCATCAGAGCTGAAGAAGCTTTTTGGATGAGAAGCAAAACGTCTTCAAAGAAAAACAAGAAAGTCCAGTTATAAAGAGAACAACTCCAAAACCATTGGTTACATTGTTGAAAAGTCTTTCTTGGAAAAAGGAAGCTGAAATGTTGACAAAGTAAAACAAATTACAAAAACTATCTTTTTTTTTAAGCACCACAGATACTATTTTTTTTAAAACTACCACTTTTTTTTTTAATTCAGTGCAGTAGGAATTGGAAAACTTTCAATTTGATTCTGAAGAAAATAGTTCATTTAGAATCCAAATCTACAAATCCCAGACAAGCAAACTTGATGATGGAGATTTTCTGTCATCAGTTCTCTCTGTTTCCATGTTTCTTATAATCTCAGCAATTTACCTTTATGATATTTCTCCTGGCAATATACATTTATTCTTAGTTTAGTTTAGTTTAATTTACTTTATTGTTATTGCACCTCATACAACAAAATTAAATGCTATCTTCAGTGTACATAAAGAGCACCCAGCCACAGCATCATGTGCGCAGCCATCTTGAATATTGAAAGCTGATTCAGATTTCAACATATTTTTATTTCACTTTTCCTTGGAAATACTTGGCCAGTCTCAGAATTAGTACCCTGGCTTAGAATGGGCCCATACTTTGATTTTGTAAAGTTTGTTGTATATATGTTTGGGCCAAGAAGTTAAAGTCAGTTGTAGATTGCGTTAATTGACATGGATAGAGGCTATTCTCTAAATGCAAACTATAATTTGTGGAAGACAGATTGAAGTATTGGGAGGACAAAGAGTAAAATTCCTCCTCTCAACCATGCATTCCTAATGCATTCAATGAGATATTTGCCCAAAATCCTTCTCTTCCATGAATTTTCAGTTGCATTGATACAATTCACGCATCCAATTTTGATTCAAATATTTGAATTAATAATGTAAATATCTTTACATTATTTTTAAGGAAGAGAAATATTACATTTCGCTCATGCCATGTTGTATTATATAGATTTAGAGCAGCCAATCAGTGCTTTTCATGGAATATAATTTTAAAAATAGAAAATCATCACACCAAAACTTTAAGATCATATTAGCATTTAAGAAAAAATGTTCAAACATACTGAGCACTTGATGTTTTATCCTATGACTTTCTTGGGAATGTACATATGGTTTATATCTTGTCAAAAGTGGAAGAGAAGAACATTAGCAAACAGTGGCATTTAATTAACCATTTTGCTTAACATGCCTGGCACATATGAAATCAGAATATCCCAATTCTTCAGAAAACTATTACTGGAGGCAGTAATACAGGGACTAGTAATAGGTATAGCATATTTGATGCTGATACCGATTTGCTGACTCAAGGGATGGGTGGATAGAAATTTAACTCAGCAGTGGGGGAAAGCTCCAGGCTTGGGAGGAAGAAAATAAAGTTCAAATGTATGTTATTGATTTTAATTGTGCAGAGCCAGAGTTTTGCTGAAGGACACAGATAGACAAACATACCGATCCACAGAAATTTATGACAAATGGTACGAACTTTTTGTGATGGCTCTTTGCTGGAGTTTAAAACCCCACCACTTCCAAAACGGATTTCTTTTTTCTAGTTCTGTGATGATTTATCTGAACCTGGAGCGAAGTTGTTTCTGTTTTTTTCCTGGCTGCAGCTCAGCAGAATTTGTGAACTTTTCCTGCCTCTATCTTTTGGCTCACCATCTGTAGCCTATTCTGGCTTCTACATTGTTCAGGAGATATCTTCTCCTTTCAGCCTCCTCCAGCTGTCATAGCCGCACACAATCATGGCTAGACATACTGGAAAAAGTACCAGGTTCCAAAAATCCTAGTACAATACCCTTTCATCTTTACAGCTTAAAAGAGAATATAAAATGCAGGAGGAAAGAGACTTTTACAGCTCAAAAGTTGTTTCTCATAGCAAATGCTTTTTAGTGTGTTTTGTTTTGTAAATGAGTAAACAAACAGATGAAATGCGAACTAAAAGTGTAGATAGGAGATTTAATCCTTTGAGGATTAAAAATATTTTTTCAAGAAGATTTTTTTTTTCAAGGATCTATGATAATTCAGGAGCAGGAAAAAGGATTAAAGTTTTTTCTGCATCCTTTTGTTCAAATGAAGATGGCCAACTAGTTGAGAAGAATTTTCTCAATATTTCAAGGTAGAAAATTTTCAAACTGTTTTGTGAGGATTTGAGAAAAGAAATGATAGTGATATGGGAAAGCCTATTTTTGACAAAGGTTGTTACTCTTGATTATGACAATGGTAAGAATAATATATTATCTTCTGCACAACAATTCCCATTCTATTTTGAATGAAAGGAGCAAAACCATTTTTAAACTGCTTATTTTCCAGGTATTCTTTACTATAGGTTGAGCACTTCCTCAAAAAAGACAACATTCAGTTGTCTTTTGAAGACGACGACAAAAGAACACCCTTTGAGATACTTCCTCCTTTATTTTTCTTGTAGGAGTACTTAGCTAGTCTTTTCAAAGAAATAAAAACATACATCTTGGTGAACTTCAGTAAGGATATTTTCAGACAGAAGGTTTCTCAATTCTTCAAAATACATTCTGCAATTATTATCTTTTTCTCCTTTATAGTTTTTCTCTGAAAAAAAACATGAATTTAACAGATTCATATTAATACATTTTAAGGTACATTCATATTTCTTTCTTATATTTACCTTTGGGGCTTTGCTTTTGATTTGGTCAGTAGGATTATGAATTATGACTTTGTAGCAGTAGAGACCTTGAGTATTCAAAACAGTACTCGTCCCTGCAAATGTACAGTGATCTTGTGAAACCATGGTTTATTTAGTGAAGAAGAGAAAACAGTGACCAAATTAGATGCATGTGTCTTACATATTCCTTCTCTGAGGAAAACCATATGAACCTAGATAATTCTATGGATATGAAATTGTATTTCTAGACTATTATGTATTTTGAAATTATTTTTAAGGGAATAGGGTAAATCAAAATACACAGATGGGCAATAATGTTAGAAAGATCAATTTAAACTTTATCAAACTATATGCACATTTCTGAACTCTTCAGATCTCAGGAGATCCATCATTTCAAAAGAGGGAAAAGCTGTCCAATTATGTAGATGAAGCAGTTGCTTCTACATAAGTAATTTCTGAGTGTTTCTCCCTCTCTGCATGACATCTTAGAGGCAGGATGGAGAAAAAAGCAAGCTAAAAGGGCAACAGCTGCTCATACATTATCTCTCTTGCTCAGCCTCTGTGTGGGTTATTCATTGTTATGAATCATCTATATACTACTAAGTCTCATGCATAACCTTTAACTGGGTGAAATGGCTCATCATAGGGCAAAATGTTTTGAACCAAGATACCTCAGATGGGCTGACTTAATGTGTTCAAAATCTGGAACTCGCAACTCCCATGGAATTGAAACTTGCAAATTTAATAAAACATTTTATGATACAAAGATTACAATGAAGCATTTTCTGACATAATATAAAATTTCATAAAACATTTCCTGTGATCAGTTCCTGATATCTGATTGTGCTATACAGTTCAACATGAGCTATTATCAAGGCAGATATATCTCTGCACATCTCCTGAATTTTTAAGTCCTTTCTAATGACACTGTTGGAAGCTTTGCCATTGTTGAAAGCATTGAGGAATCTTGTAAGAAAATTATCCCTCCCCCAGAAAAGTGACAGAGCTTCCGCAGGTCAGTGGAGGATGAGGACAAGGGGCTTTACCTGGGCTCACCCAAGTATTGTGAGATGAAGGGAAATGGCAAAATTATATGTGGAAAGTATAATTATATAATTATATGTGGAAAGAATGACCAAAAAGGTCACAAGTCTATATATAGCATAAACAAGCTGATCTGAATGTTAACTCTTACAGAACATATTATTTAATTAAATATATTACTTTCAATGGGAAAAGGCATTCACACTTTATCAATTGTTCTTACTGAATTATAGAACAGAGCAAAATATCCCAAATAACAAAAGGAAAAAATCCTGACATACAGTGTAAAAAAACAGGTTCATTACTGAACATTGGTTAGATTTTTGTAAGGCAGAATCTAAATCTTAATTTGTTGTTGAATAATGTGGCAGGTACAGCAATATCCATGCAAGGAGTACGGATTAGGATGGTTAAGGTATGAAAGAATAGACAAGCAAATTATACTCCCCAATTCTGAGAATGTACTTGGAGAAATGTTATATAATTTTCCAGTCTTTATCACCTGTACAATCCTCCTCCCTCCAAAACTTAATCTTCCCTCAAAGATACATCTAGGTCTGAAGTTGATAGTGTTGATTCAAAATTAAAGCACCCAGAAAGACATGCCAATACCCCAAACTCTTACAATTTTACAGAAAATGTATGTCAGAAATTTATTAGACAACATACTAGACTGGTGGGGAAATTAGCTCTTTGTTCCTTTGATAAACAGGCTACTCTCTGATTCATTCCTGCTACCATGAAGCAGGAGCTTCGACATAGCAACCAGATGCCTATGCATTCTTTATGCAGTTCACACAGTGTGACTCAACTAAATCTGCATTCTGATTTTTGATAAAGTACTGTATAAGGAAGTTAACTCTTGTTTCTATAGAGCAGTTGCTATAATAATGGAAATCTCAGATTACAATTTTTTCAGTGAAGAAGTTCATTGTGGGCTGGATATATGCATTCATATGTAATCTCATCTCATCTCATCTGAGAACAATCAGGTAATATGTAGTAAGGCTATAACCCAGATCACTGCAATGATAGTTTTAATTTTTCTTAAATTTGTTCCCTATTACCATCGCTCACTCTTTTTGACGTTAACAAATTGTTTTTGATAAGAAAAAGTGGAAAACACAAGATTATGATCAAATTCTCTGTTTAAGGCAATTGCATAAAATAGCTTCATCCTTGGTAGGAGGGAGTCAATGCAGCAAGTTGTAGTGCAATGAGATGTTCATAAAGTTGGGGTCCTTTACAATCGGGGCCTATGACTATTAACATTTTTTCTCTTTGCATGAGAATTAGAAAAGAGGTCTGTCAGTAACCATTCACTGACTACAAAAGAGGTTCGAGGATTAGTATAAGAATCAAATTTTTGCTGCTTCATTGACTAGATATATGATAATAAATTCTATCCTTCTAAAAACATTGAATTTCTCAGGTTTAAAGTCACAATGTTGTCAAGGAAATGGGATTCATCAGCAAAGAAAAAGAACTGACAAGCATTACTTTTCTATTTTCATTATTGTAAATTCCTACTGGATAAAAGCTAAATGATCATTACTGTATATTAATAAAAGTATACTCTTTAATGTTTTCATTAGAAAATGAAACATTTAAGGAAGATGTCTGGGACTGCAGGTAGTTCTCAACTAAAACCATTCATTTAACAACTATTCAAAATTACAATGAATTACATTGTAAAAGGTAACTTACAACTGGTCCTCTCACTTATTGTAGCATCCCCATGGTCACATAATCAGAATTCGGGAGTTTGGCAACTGGTGTGAATTCATGACAGGTCATGTGATTATTTGCAACTTTCCTAGCCGGCTTCTGCAAAATCAATAGAGGAATCCAGGTTCACTTAACGACCATATGATTCATTTAACAATTGCAATGAATCACTTAGCATCTGTGTCAAAAACACTTATAAAATTGGGCATGACTCACTTAACAACTGTCTTGCTTAGCAAAGGAAATTCTGCTCCCAATTCTGGCCATATGTTGAGAACTACATCTATGGATTGGGGCTTGAGTATGACAGAAGTATCAGTTTAGGTTTTTTTTTTAAGGGGTTTGATATATCTTGCCCGAACAACACAATAGTTGTGTATATCTTTCGCACTGAACTACTATTGTGGCTTAAGCTCAGATGAAATTTCAAACAAGGCAGCCGGGAGCTAACTGGGAGAGAACCACTCATTCAAAATATAGCATAGAAATTCTCTGAAACCTGCAGTGGAAATTATCTCTGTTACCACTGATTTCTGTGTGATCATCCTACAACAGATGCTAAGAAATAATTATACCATTCTTCCCACAGTGCTTATTCAAGCAAAAAATGTCAAGCAAATATCCTGTTTTAGAAGTGAGGAAATTTCAGTCTCACCATATTTTCCATCTTCATGATATGACTGCACCATCTGAGGGTTATCTAGATATATCTTCCCCTGGTATTACTGTGCATAAATCTTCCATGAACTATAAAACAACTAGATAGTGAAACAGAAAAAGATAATGTAATGCATAATAATCAATAGCTTTTGAGGATTTGCAATCTAATAGCCCCAAAATGTCTATCAGGTTTACCTGAATATAGTTTCAAAGCCTGTGTGGCACAATAGTTCAAGTGTGAGACTAAAGAAGTGACACACAGATTCAATTCTATCTTCAGTCATGGAAACTCACTAGGTGACTTTGGTCTGATCACTCTTTGCTAATCCAACCTATCTTGTAGAACTACTGTGAGCATAAAATGGAGATTCTGTGTAAACCATATGAGAATTTGAAGGAAAAATTGAATAATCCAATAAATAGATAAACTAGTATTATTTTTCCAAATAGCAAATGCAGTGAGGGAACAGGGATGGCACTGTCTGGCTAGCTTTTTTATGCCCACCCATCGCCAAGCAGGAGGGAGTACTGACTTCTTCCATGGCTGAATATTGTACAGCATTACATTGGGAAATTGAGTGGAGCAACAGAAAACTGGTGCCAAAGATATAATAGGTACAGCTTGTGGCTGTCTGGAAATTGCCTGTAGTCAAGAAATACTTCTTGCATCCTGCTCTATTGGCTTCCTGATTTATCCTCATACAAGTCACATGTTCAAGAGTATAACCTCATTGGTTATTACATGCTGAGGACACTCATTCCTTGACTTCTTCCCCACTTGTTGAATGGGGCTTTGCAGGTAAGACAAGTAAAACAAGTATGACTTTTAAGAGGGTTTTTTAAAAAAAAAAATCCTGCGACTAGCTTTGCAGGACATTGGCCTGAATCTGAATCACTTTGGTATTATTGGAGGAAAGATTTGCTCCCCTGAGTTTCTATCTTCTTTCCAACTTTAAATATTAGTTCAATCCAAAGCATCATTTCAGGTCTGATTCTCATTATTTTTTCCATAATTAAAGTAACCACAAAAGTGATTTTCATCTACCAATTACTTTAATAACACTTATATCAAATACAAGTGAGAATTGTGAATTGTGAACCTTTTTTTAACTTTCACGTGGAACTGATAAAAACATGCAGAATCGCCAGTGTCCCACGGTACAGGGATCAGCTGCCAGAAGATAATCCTTAGAGCTAATATCTTCCTAGCCATCATTCTTAGAAGTCCTTTCTTGAGCTAATGGGCCTAATGCATCCAGCTCCCAAGCAGCTCCGTTAAATGGTCGTTGATAACTCTATGCCGCCCGGAGTCCTCTGGGAATGGGGCGGCATAGAAATTCCAATAAATAAATAAATAAATGCATTGCTTGAAACAATCACTACAGGATGGGAATTATAAGAATTGGTAGGGGAGATTATTTCTTTCACACAAAGAGAAAATTAAATACAACTCACAATCCCACAACTGAGTGTCAAGTTCCACTGCCATCCCTATCTTTTTGCTCTTCAGCATTGAAGGAGGGCCATCCCTTTTTCCAATCTGCAGGAGTCTTAGATTAATAAATATTTCAGCTTCTAATGTTTATAGGTATTACATTGTTTTCTAGCATGAGAGGTGGGTTTTTTAACAGCAGTTGAAGAAAATCATAGAAGGGAAGGGGGATATTGCCTTGCTGTGTATCTTCCCTGCTATCCTTTTGGATACATTTGCAATGGACATATGCTGCAATAGATCACAATTTAATTCTGTAGGTGCCTTGGTACATTATGAGAAACACATAAAATAGATGCAAAGGTGGAGTTTTTTTTGCCAAATCTTTGTTTAAAAAAAAATCTCAGTCTAATGAAGGCATTGGATGAACCAATGAATTTAAGATTGAAAAAATTAAAGTGCACAGGGCTTGAATTGAGAAACTGACAAAAGTTGCTGCAAGGGGTCAGAGGCACTAATCCACAATAGATCTTCTCAGGAAATTCTAGCTATTGTGTGATTAAGAATTTAAAAAGCTTGTTAGCACTTTTCAAATTTTATACCATTTAGATATACTGTAAGTACTGAAGATAGGCATTTGAAAATACTGGTAGCTGACATGATGTTGTTTTTCTGTTTTATTTAAGCTGATGGAGACATCTAGTGGCTAAGATTGGAACAAAACAGGATTAAGCACTACAGTATAGTTATTGTAATAATTTTATTTTACAGTGGGCATTTTCATTTATATCCTTATTTATATTTATATATTTACATACTGTAAAGCAGTTTTCCTCAGCCCAATGCATTCTAAATATTCTAAATATCACAAAAAACCCAATAATACTCTGTAATTAAAATTTGATGTGATGTGAAGATAGTAATACTAAATTTACACTATTTAACATCCTTGTAGCAGTATTGTATTGTAGAGCTAATTCAGTATATTTTGAGGGGATATAGAACCAGAAGAGTTGTCATTATGAATAGCTGCTTTCAATATAATGAAGTTTCATAACCAGCATTTAATATACACATTCCAAACTAAAGAGGCGTAATATTCCCTTCCACTGTGTTCATTTAAACACAAACAAAAAAGAGAGAGATTATTAGATGGGAGCCGGAGAGAGAAATCAGAGTGCCTATCACAACAAAGGGCAATCCTATGCTCACTAAATGGAGTAACTCTCCACATCTTTTCTTCTTGTGCATGGAACTATCCCTCCATCCACTTGGGGGGTGTCTCCAATCCAGTGGAACAAAAGTGGGGGTAGAACAGGATATAGGGAGAGAGAATCTGATTCATTAATTGTCTGTATTCTTTCAGGAAATAGGCACAGTTAAATACAAACTTCCGCTTCTTATTTACTAAAACTCTTAGTGACCCTCAGAATTAGGGAGAATTCATTAGGAAGACCCTACTCCACCCTCACAACAGTCTCTGTGGGGAGTTGCTGGAAGTCTTCAGTTTCTCAGATTAATTACAACAAGGTCTCCTAGATTTAAAAACAACCACCAAAATTCATGATTATGCACTAAAAACACATAGGATTTGAATAAACATGTTTCACTCAGCCTTAGTTTATTTGTCAAGATCAAAGGTAGTAACAAATCTTCACAAAGTATCCATATGCCAGGAATTGCATCATATAAGGATAACAGAGCAAAATTGTGCATCTAAAAAACAAGCAACAGCAAGACTTTCATCAGGCAGTTTAATACCTTGTATATTGGATGGCTGAACCCACTTTAACATCTCAAGTAGTAGCTAAGAGATAATGTGCACACCATGTAAACAGTTCAGATGCCAAAAGTTTCCAAGATGTTCTTTTGTTTGTTCTCCTATAAACTGAGAGGACCACACTCGGCTTTGCTAAAAGAGCCTTCAGCCAGAATCCTTTGAAATATCTACATCAGAAAACAAAGAAAAATGCAATTAGTTATTTATGATTTTAGAGGTTTATGCAATTGAATATGGTACCGTGATTTGAAATGAGCATTTGCATAAACATTTGTAGTGGTGAATTGGGTCTTCTGTTCACTCCTAGTGTTTACCTTTCTTTTCTGAAATTTTCTGTAAGCAGAAACTAAACAAAGTGGAAAATCAATTATGTTTACTCTTCCATCCCTGATCTTGCTTTCCCTAAGACAGTGGTCAGCAAACTGCGGCTCAGGAGCCACACGCGGCTCTTTAGCCCCTTGAATTTGGCTCTTCCAGGTGCGGGCCCGCCCCCCACCAGTGCCTGGCCTGCCGAGCCCA
>JANHJO010010556.1:502807-516398 GCA_032468235.1 Pseudoxyrhopus heterurus
TGACCCTGAGGACACAGATAAACCTCCAAGTGCTTCAACGACCCTCTAAAAGGATGCAAATGACCAGCTGTCTGCAAAGGATATCAATCCTTCCATTCCCCACCATCCAGTCAGAGCTGAAGAAGCTTCTTGGATGAGAAGTGAAATGTCTTCAAAGAAGAAAACCAGAAAGTCCTGTTGCCTCTTATAAAAAACATCTCTGGGACACCATCAGTCTCTTCTAAAAAAAAGGTCATCTGAAAAACAACGAAGTGGTCCAAAAGCAAATGCAAAGTTTCTTTTGAAGCCAAATGTCAAGGAATTTTTGGAATTTGGGAAGGATAGTCGAAGCATTTTTTTTTAGAGGTATAGATATCAAGAAAATATGGAGAATTGGTAAAGATGCTCAGATGTTCCCTCATGCTACATGGTAGAATTTCAAGCATATACCTCAGGAAAACCTCAAAGTCGTTGATCAATTACCAGTTTGAAACTTTGTAGGAAGAATGTTAATGTATTTCAAGTTTTTAAAGTTTTGATTAAACTGAACAGTGGGCAAAAATCTCTTTGCATTTTAATGCTCACCTGAAGGGTTTGTCTTTTTTCCTGGCCCTGAAAAAGTTGTGGGAAACTTTTCATTCAATTAAATCACTCTTTATCTCTCTAACTTTCTTTCTTTCTTTTCCAAACCCTCTTAATTTTCTTATTTCCTCTTAATTCTCGATATTTCCATATTCTTAGACTTGAGTTGGCTTGATAAAAAATAAACTGCTCCATAATCACATATTAAGGGGTCCATAAAATACCCATTTCCTGCCCGCTTCCATTCTAAATTGTAAAATATGAGCAGGATGGAAACGAACGGTTGAGAATTAGGGACAGTTGCTTTGTTCTTTCTGCTCTGCTGTTTATTAATGAGCCATCTAAATAAGGAAACAAAAGGCAAACGAAAACAAGTTAATTAAAAAAAAATACATAATGTCAGGCGAGGTTTGATTAAAACCTTGATTGCAAGCTGGAACACGCTTTTCTATTTCTGCTGATTTTGCAATCATAAATCAAGGCTAAACTTCATGCCCGGAAAGGTGAAAATAGTTTTTTTGACGGTTTGTCCTTCAATCGAAAAAAAAATTACCCTCGGAGAGGACGCGGAAAGAAGTTTCGAAAGTTGAAGGTATTAGGAATTAGAGTAGATTAGATTAGATTAGATTAGAGTAGAGTAGAGTAGAGTAGAGTAGAGTAGAATAGAATAGAATAGAATAGAATAGAATAGAATAGAATAGAATAGAATAGAATAGAATAGAATAGAATAGAATAGGAACTGGAAGGGACCTTGGAGATCTTCTAGTCCAACCCGCTGCTCAGGCAGGAAACCCTATACCATATCAGACAAATAGGTTGTCCAATCTCTTATTAAAAGTTCCAGTGTTGGAGAATTCACAACTTCTGGTGGCAAGTTGTTCCACTGGTTAATGGTTCTCACTGTCAGGAAGTTCCTCCTCAATTCCAGGTTGCTTCTCTCCTTGATGAGTTTCCATCCGTTGCTTCTCGTCCTGCCTTCAGGTGCTTCGGAGAAGAGGTGAACCCCCCCACTTCTCTGTGGCAGCCCCTCAAATATTGGATGACTGCTCTCATATCACCCCTGATCTTTCTTTTCATTAAACTAGACATCCCCAATCCCCAAGATGCCTTCTTAAAGAGCTGGGTTTTTTTTTCCTTCTAACATTATGAAAGATCATCGAAGCTTTCAACTTACAGTAGCTGAAATGTTCCTTGCTACCTGGGAGAAGATTTCTTCTAAAGGTTTCCGGAGCTGGAATGCGTAACGACCTATAAAATATTGAAAACCAAAAGCAACTTAACGTCTGTATATCTGCTGAAGGAGGATGCAGCATTCGCACTTTCAGCCAGAAAACCGAGTATTTAATTTTCTTTTTCTTTTCTTTTTTCATTTTATTAGCTGTTGCCCTTTTTTTTCTCTTTGATTTAGACATTTTCCCCCGTGGCTGGTTTTGGAGGCCGGCCCAGTCCGGCAGGAATTAAAATTGGCAGGTGAAATTGCTCTTCGTTTATAGGGGGAAATAATCTCTTTTAAGAAAAAAACACACTTGCTCATCCCATAATTATTACTCTGATATTAAACTATTTTTTTTTTAACGTCCGGCTCTTTTTTCTTCCAAATTTCTTCCATCTCCTGAATGAACTTTCACAGAAAGCAATGTTGTGTATTCACTTATTTCAGGAAAAAAAATAATATTTAGTGACCCTTTCGAAGTTAAAAAAAAGGGATTTCTAACCATTTTTCACACTTTGTGACCATGGCGGCACCCACCGGTCAAAATTCAACCACTTTGGGAACCTGACTTGTATTTATGACGGTTGCAGGGGGGGGTCACGCGATCCCTTATGCGACCTTCTGATGAGCCAAGTCAACGGGGAAGCCAGATTCACTTAACGCCCGGGTGACTAACTTAACAACGGCCGCGATTCGCTTCAGAAATACAGCGAGAAAAGTCTTGCAATGAGAATTTGGGGATCAATTATGAGGACGTATGGTTTTGTATTTTTCAAATTTATTGCAAAACAATACAGGAGGCTGTGACTTGGGAGGATTTAAAATCCCCCCGAGGGACGCGGTGGCTCAGTGGCTAAAACGCTGAGCTTGTCGATCAGGAAAGGTCAGAAGTTCGGCGGTTCGAATCCCTAGCGCCACGTAACGGAGTGAGCTCCCGTTACTTGTCCCAGCTTCTGCCATCCTAGCAGTTCGAAAGCATGTTAAAAATGCAAGTAGAAAAATAGGCACCACCTTGGGTGGGAAGGTAACAGCGTTCCGTGCGCCTTCGGTGTTTAGTCATGACCATGGAGACGTCTTCGGACAGCGCTGGCTCTTCGGCTTTGAAACGGAGATGAGCACCGCCCTCTAGAGTCGGGAACGATTAGCACAGATGTGCGAGGGGAACCTTTACCGTTATCTTATTTTAAACACTTTACTTGTACTTCTGTACTTGTGTTTTATTTCTCTGGATTTCTATGAATAATTTGATCAGATACAAAGGATAGAAAAATAGATAATTGGAGTTAATTGCTTTTTTTTAAGGGTGTGCTACATTGGAAAAAAGATAATGGTGTTATTTATTTATAAATTGTATATGCTGCCCCTCTCACCAATAAGACTCTGGGCAGCTTAGTAAAAAAATATAGAAAAAAATAAAAAATTTAAATGCTATATAAAAACTAGAACCAAGGAGACGGGCAGCATGGGGATGAGATTTTGTTCTCATGGAATGTTTCTAGTGAAGGATACAATAGGAAACAAGAAAACATCCAGGCAGTCCTCATTTAGCAATGACTTGTTTAATGAAGTTACAATGTGGATGGAAAAGTAACTTTGCAACACATTTCCACATTTATGACCCTGCAGCTCTGTAAAGCAATGGAAAGTTGATGTAAGTTCTCAAGTACAATCAGTTTCACTTAGTGACCACTTCACTTAATGGCTAAGATGCTGGTCCCAATTGTGCTCACAAACCTAGACTGTCTGTATCAGAATTAAATGAAATTTGGAGAATGATTATACCACTGAGAAGTGAAGAAAGCTGAAATAAGATTTTGAAACTTTTATTTTTACTGAGAATCATAGACAGGATATTTTTGTTTCTAGAGTGGCCTGTTATTTTTTATCAGTCTTAAATGTAAAATCATAAAAATATGTAGCTATAACAAACAATAGCAGGCAAGTTGTTTCATCATTATCCATTCTTAGCCCTTCTAGGAGATCTAACAACAAATTCTCTCATATGCCTCTGCAGGTTGCAACAGCAGAAAATCCAGAATACAATGCTTCCTTTCATTCTTACAATGCAATTCTTTTAGAATAAAAAAAAATACTTTAAAAAAAAAAGAATGAGGCATCTGAGTTAGCCTATCAAATTAAATTAATCTGGGCTCCTTTGATTCCTCTTTTCATGCCAGGAACACACAGGAAGAGAAAATGCACCTCTTTCTTTCAATACATGGTTAGTTCCAAACTGAGGTCAAAATATTCATGTTACAGAATAAATGAGTACATACTGTATAAATAACAAATAGTATTTTCCCCTCACCTTGGAAAGCAGCTATTCCTTGTCCTTTTTTTATGGGTACAGTGTGGTCAACTTTTTGGAACTTAACCATATGTAATCTTAGTGATTGTTTTTTGTTAGTTGCAGGCAGGATTTTTAAGACAATTGCAGCATGAAAAAGAAAGGATAAACCACCCCTCAATAGAAACTATCCATCATTACCCATTCATCAAATGTGATTAAATAAACATAATTGCAATAATGAGCTTAACATCATGTGTGATTAGACCTTTAGTATTTTTTCTTAAAAAAAAACCCAGTAACTTGAGGTGCTCAAAATCAAACACAAAGCATTTATTTTAAATACTAGATAATCCTTTCCTTCATACTTTCCACAGGCATTAAACCATTTAAAAATTAACATATGAAAAGCAACCTGTACATATTAAGATTTTTTAAAATTAAAATATTGTAATAAAAGTATATACAAATTCATGCTTTTGCAGAAATCTTTCCAGGATCTTATACTAACCTGAAAAGATTATTGCTATCAAATACAGCTGATAAATATTGTTGCCTTTTTCTCTTTTTCTTCTGGTTATACTACCTTGACTATACCGATAACTCATATACATTCAAAAAATTCAGTTTACTAACAAAATGTCTAATATTTTTCTGTTAGCAATACACATTTATGTACATAAATGACTGTGAGGCAAAAATCCTTTATATTTTTAATGACATACCACAATAAGTCCACTCCTTCAATTAAAACAGATGCTAATAATTTTTAGACCTATTAACATGGCATGGGAGCTACATGTGCACGGAATAACTTGTTATTGGGAGGACTTTAGCATGCTCTAAATTTTTTTAGAATGCTACTAAATATTGCCCCTCTGGAGCGAAAATGCCATGCAAGAAACTACTACTTTATACAGATTGGGGGTGGGGTGGAGTTAAATAGGAGATAAGGGACAAATGTTGATTCTACAGCTCACATTTACAGCCTGTGAAAAATCTTTATTAAAATGCTTAATTGCAGAACACATACAATGTTCCACTTATAAAACTAAACAGCCGACTATATTTACTCAGAAGCAAGTCCCACTGAGTTCAGAGCAGCTGTCCACTGCTACCTAAAGCAAACAATTTAAAAGCCACTCTGAATAATCAAACTAATTCTGACCTAGCTTCTTCCCAAAAAAAGAAATTGGTGTCTGGGCTGTACCACTTCAGACAGAAGAGAGGTAGCAAAACTGACCGAATACTTTCTTTTCAGAAATGATA
Organism: Pseudoxyrhopus heterurus; assembly: GCA_032468235.1. NCBI lineage: Eukaryota > Metazoa > Chordata > Lepidosauria > Squamata > Pseudoxyrhopus > Pseudoxyrhopus heterurus. The sequence goes on from JANHJO010010556.1 coordinate 508,138, forward strand.
ATCACAAAAGAGAAAGCCCTTCATGTAAAGAACTGGAACATTGTGGAGAAGCTTGTTTACATTATTCCCCAATATCCTGGTTACCTGTGTGGCTTTTTATTAACAGGAAACAACCCCAAGTCTGCAATGGTGGTGGAATCCATCCTGCCACTTGAGAGTGTCTTCTCCTACTTGCTGGGCCACTAAAATGCCTTACTTGGCACCATAGAACTAACCAGCTGCTTTGTTGTGGTGGCAAAAAAGCACTCATTGCTTTGGAGTATTTGCTTAATGCCCAATTCTGAACAGATGTTTGTCAGAAGGAAGTGCTGAGCACTGACAGAGAGTCCAATGTTTGGCAACTGAGGTACTTTTGTGCCAGGCACCAAAAACGTAACCTGGGATGGCAACCCACAAAAGATGTAAAAATAAAGCCTCACTTGAGGATGAGGACCTGCCTCCCCACCCTGTTTCCTGAGAAGCTGACCCTGCCACCTCGCCACAATTGGCTGTTAAGATGCAGCCCTGGCACAGTGACATCTCACCACTGCCTAGACCTCTGAGGAAGGAGACTCCATAATGCTGCTTGTACTGTTTCCAGAATTAAAAGGAACACTGCAGAGTTGAAACCACTCCTTCTATTCTTTCACATCCCTTCAAGTACATTTTTTCCCATCCAGTAATTATTTACAAAGATGTCAGGTAACCCTGGGATTTGGGTTTTGGTACAGAGAACATATTCTTCTGTGGTTTCAGGGTTCAGTGATCTCAGGTGGCTCAGAGATCATTTGGATTGTGGCCTACCCCCGCTGCAGTCCCCATTTGGAGGAGGAGAAGAATTCATGTATTTTCTTTGCCACTGATAGTCACTTGACTAATGCCGTTTTCCAAGTACTGGCTAGAGGAATCTATGCTCCTGCCGAGCACCGCAGAGGGGATCCTCGAAGACCTGCGCTCCTGGCTTCTCTCCTCAAATGAGCAACAAATCATGCGCCTCATAGTATTTGACATCTCATCGTCTTTGTAAGAGTAAATTATTGGGTTCATGACAGAGTTCAGCAGAGCTAGGAGAAGGAACCACCTTTTAACATTCTGAACTTCACAATGAGTGCAATTCAAACCATCAAGGAGTAGTACGACAAGTCCAGGAGTCCAGCACACAATAAAAGCACCTACGGGGGAGAACAGAGGAAAGATTTAAAAGGATTCTTCAAGAACAAGATTACATTTCCTAAAAAACGCTACTCATCCTAAAATGTATAGGCATAAAACAGTACTAGACTTACACAATTCACTGACAGATTGTAATGGGCAAGATTCCATTATTTTACCCTCCTTCAATTATTTTACCTTTAAAGGTGCTTAAGCAGTTTAATATCTGCTTCAAAGGAAAGTATACCATACCCACCAATGCTCATTGAAAACCTTAAATCAGATAATCTGCAGAAAAAAGCTCATTTTTCCTCCAAAATTCTTTGTTATTATTGCCTAAAATGTTTTAAAATTTCAAGCTACCATGGAGATATTTTATGACTTGATATGAATCAAGTGGTTGATCTTTGTTTCATAAAGCACTGGGTAAGAGCATCCACGTGAACTACAAAGACTTAAACTTTCTCCTATTGCTGTAATACTCTATATTGTAATTTTTTGTTATAACATCTTTTTTTAAAAAAAATCCAGGCTGGGATAGAAGAGGAGGAATTTTGAGATGGCAACAGCTAGAAAGATTATGTCTCCTCAACTGACATAATAGTTTTTAAAATCCTGCATTTACACTTTTCATCTGTTTTGAAAAAGAGGGGCTCTGATGGATTAGGAGTTGGTCATATGATTCCACAGGATCCTTTCTAATCCAATCCTGGAGTAAAATGTGTGAGTATAAATTCATCAGTACTTTTTCCTTGAGGCAATGCTCCTTAGGAATTGGTAGAAGGCTATTGATGGTTAGTAACACTCTGGTGATGTATTACAGTGGGAGTAAGGAAGCAGCAGTAATGGACAGAAATGAATAATCTTTCTCTCTACTCCTACTCCATCATTTTCTCTTTGAGAGTAAGTTAGTCTAGCCTCTGAAATATAAAAAGAAGGTCCCCATCTTACATTCAGTTTTTATCACCTTCTAAAGTTATTACGTCTGAGTGAATGCTGGAATTCCTGAAACTTCATATTGTTTAAAAAATACAGAAAAAAACCAGCTTAAAACATGTTCAAAAAATGCAAGAACATAATTGTGGAGTTACCAGGAATCAAGCTTGATTTCCAGGTTCTAGGCAACATAAAATCATCATTGAATTCGTTCAAGTAAATTAGTACAAGCCTGCGATTAAGGGTTTGTTGTTGTTAGTTGCGAAGCCGTGTCCGACCCATCGCGACTCCATGGACAACATTCCTACAGGCCTTCCTGTCCTCTACCATCCCCAGGAATCCATTTAAGCTCGCATCGACTGCTTCAGTGACTCCATCCAGCCAACTCATTCTCTGCCCTCAATGGTTTAAATCAGGAAACTTCTTTCAAGATCTCTTATGGTATCTCACTGAAAACCATGGTTAATGACTTACTTCCTGCTCAGACCTTTTGGGGTCTGCCACTTCCTTTACTTTCCAAAACTAAAAATAGATGAAGTACCTTCCATTGACCCCCCTATTCCCACTACTGTCTTATAACAGTAAAGAAAATAAATAGGGCAAGAAGGTAAAAATAAATGCAGCAAATCTTATTTACCTGTAATAATTGCACCACCCATTAAAATATTGGTTGAAGGGGCTTCACAACAGAATTATTACTAAAGTGTAGATGAGCAAGTTAGAAAAGCTTAGGCTGTACAGCATTTTATTTTATTTACATCCCATTATTAAATTCCCAGTTAGCAGAAAGTCTATTACAGTAAATTAAAAATTAAAACTACAATATTTAAAAATCCTTCTAATACATTAAATAATTATAAAGCAGTTCAAATGTATTATGTCTTCATATCTAGTGCCAACACTGCAAGTTTGTACTCTAGGATTTCAGTGCAAACAAGAGGGAAAGAGAGAAAACAGCTAGGCATAAACCAAGTGTGTGCTTAGCTGAAGCCACAATTGCAGCCCAGCTTATAAAAATAGAAAAATTACAGCTCTGGACAAAAGGCAGGCCGTAGAAATCATACAGAGGAAAAATCTGCTTTTTTTTTTAAAGTCACCGTTTATATTTCAAGTAGTCTTTCCCCTCTTTTCTAAAGTTTACAAATATTTTTGTAAAGTGTTCTTGTGGCAACAAGGAAGTATTCTTCAAGTGGTCTGGATATCTTTTGACCAGGCAGATATGGAAACAAATGATTCAACTACATGCCTGGAGTTCAACTTACCAGTATACCATCCAACAAATATCCAGTTCAGTAACTCTTAGGACATAGGGAAGGGAGCTGAGTTCAGTTCCTACTTTTGTGCCCAACTTGCTGTGCAACTTTAAGGAAGCCCTTCACTTTTCTAACTGCAAAATGTGAATAAAGAGTATACGATCAAGATTGCATGTGTATCTTACATGCTTCCATTCTGCACCACGTGAGCACGAATTATAGCTAAAAGAATGCTGAAGCCTCTAAATCAAACTTGATTCCTGGTGACTCCACAATTATGCTCTTGCGTTTTTTTAGGAATGGTAGGAAATGGTTTGGCATTTTTTCTTACGGAATGTTTTTCAACTTCCTAATCTAATTTATAGCCCCAAATAATTTAACATTCAAAACACATTCAACACAAAGGGTTTAATTTGGAACACTTTCTGATTTTGAAAGAAGTTCTTATAAGTAATAATTATAGAAAAGTATTGTCAGGATAGATAATTTTCAGCAACATTCCCCAATCTGCTGCTCTCCAATGTATTGGACTACAATTTACATATAATTCCTATTGATGTCACCACCATCATAGGAGTTGTAATCCCACCATATCTAGACAATACCAAGTTGGGGAAAATTCGACTTTTAAACATAATCACATCCAATTTTGTTTACTTTCCCCCCCCTGAAATTGCAGCTATAACTGGCACACAGGTGGCTAGTCTTTTTATGTTTTGCAAATATATAAATAGTAGTATCTTTGGAACAACATTGAACAGGGCAAATAAAGTGTAATGAAGCTTTTTTATGATTTTTTTTAATCCTGCCTCTATTAGTTACCTAAGTAACTCAAGATGACAAACATACATAATATCTTTCCTCCTTCACTTTTCCCCACAGCAATAACCCTATGAGCTGGCTTGGGCTGAGAGAGAGAGTGACTGACCCAAAGTCATCCAGCCGGCAATCATACCTAAGAGGGGACTAGAACTCAGAGACTCCTGTTTCTGAACCAGCACCTTAAATCACTACTCCAAACTTCCATAAATTTGTAATCCATCAAGGCATAAGATTGTTCTATGTGGTACCCGTTTCTTTCATATATGATACTAAAAATGCAAGTACTGTATGTTTGGTCTGCAAGTCTTATTTTCTTCAAATCACAATAAATTTTTGTTATTTTCTCAGAATATGGATGATTTTGAGACTTAGAAGATATTCTGTATTATTGCTACAATATTAGCTCCAGTCTTTTGAAAGAGTTTACAACCTAAATCTATTTTCTCTTAAAGTCTTTCCTTAAAACTGCATTGATAAATCCTCTAGCTCCAATTATTACTTCCTTCATTCCACTTTCTGGAAAGAACATTTTTAAACAACCACTCAGAACATTTGTATACTGTCAATGTAAGCATATATGTTTATATGAGTAGAGACTTGAGGGAAATAATAGCATTTCTTCTCAAATATAGGCATGTCACAACAAGGGCTAAGCACACTTCAAATTACCAAACCAAAAGTCTTGTGCTGGCTTGTCTGGAATGCCATATTCTTTCTTTTCAAAAAGTTGCTTTGAATTTTTAGCCAAGATGCTTTTGTAAAAGTAATCTGCAAACTGAGAAACTTCTAGACTAGAGCAATCTCTCCAACCCAACAGCTTCTATATACTTTGAACTGCAATCCCATTATCATCCATAAGCACAATGACTGGAGGTATTTGAAATTGTCCAAAGTCAGGAAACACTGATCTGAGACATGAAAAAGCACAATATTGAACAGAACATTATGTAGAATCATTCAAACATTTGTACATTTATAGCCTGATACATCATGAATTCAGGACAGTAATGACTGGCTTTATTTTTTTTTACCTATAATACATATTACATATAATTTGGACAAATTTTGACCATAATTCCAATGTTTTTGTACAGACTGCTTAGTCATTCTTTTAACCACTTTTTTCTAGTTATGGTTAACTACTTAAAGCTTCATTTCTGTAGTTCATTTCAGAAATGAACTACAGTATCTGATGTAGTTACTAAACAATGATTGAGTGCATAAATTTGGATGACAAATGTACATGCTTCTGGTTTCTAGTCTTAAATTCCAAAAGAATATGAAGAAGTGAATAAACTGTCCAAAATCAAAACTTTTTGTCTTCTTTAAAAAAAACTTAAATAGAAACAGGGAATAAATTTTTATACAGGTTTCCCTCCCTGGCTGCAGATAACAGTTTTTAGTCTGTGAATATGAAGGTCAAATGTATCAGGAAGAGCCTATTATGCAAGATGAAGTGAGAATTAATAGCAAGGAATCAGAAACAAAGAAAATAGTCCAATTTTAAGCATCAAGAGCTTGCAGAACAGGTGCAGAAATATACGGTCAACCCTCATAGATTATTGTTACTTCAAACACGTGGTTTACAGCAAACTGAATCTTAGCAGTCAGCATACAATCCTGTTAGTCTACAAGATCTTGTTTTCTAAAGAATCTATGCCTTGTGTTTCCAGTGTTGATGGTAGCCGTGTTAGCTAGTTTGATATAGTGGCTATTCAATCCTCTACCCTCTTTCTAGAAAATTGTCCAAAGTCTCTGATAGCAAAAGAATTTTCAGTAGAGGCTTCCTAACACTTACTGTCAGGCTCTAGCAAAGAGTTCAAATTACAGCATTAGCCATGGAAACATTTCCCCATTGGCTCATTGCCACGAATCTATATCTAAGAAATGGAAAACTAGTTTTGGGGAATAAAAATAAGACATTGGACAACTTAGGATAAATGAAAGCAGCATAATAATTTTTCAACCACTAAAATACGCAGATACAGGGAGTGGAAACAGTCATTTAAAAATTTAGGTAGATCGTTATCTCTAAACATAATAGGAGAAAGAATTAGAAACTTCTGAAAAGCAATTGTGATGACGTGCAACCTTAAAGAAAATACTTCTGTTCTCCTGAGCAAATTAGTCAGTTATAACTTACTGCAAACAGAGCCTTTATCTGATTTCTGAAAATGTTTCCATTTGGCTAGATGCTTTATTTTACAAATAGTTCAGACTAGAAATGCCCTTTTTTCCCACCCAAAGGCAATGAAACATACTTGAAACATTGCAAATATGTGCAGATATTTGCATTAAGTCTTTTGAGGTATCTTTATTTCTTGTTAGCTGTGTTTATTAGAGCAAGAGTTGTGTGTCAAATGCTCATTCCATTTGCAATTCTGATCATGTACTGTATATTAAAAGCTGTATCATGAACACCAACTGATCTTATTTGAAATCAAAATTTCACAATTAGTGTTATAACTCCTAACTAGGGTTGTAAATCTTTTCCTTGAAATGTTCCTTCAATCTAATGACTGCAGGAACTCGTCAACTGAGCTTCTGATTAAATATTCTTGAGAGAGAGAAAAAGTTGCCTTTTGAATTTCTGCTGACACACAGGTTTGCAGAATAAAAAAGCTCTGACAAAGAGACAGATTCAGATTTCAAGGCCTCCTTGTTTAAAGAATTTTAGGCTGCTAAATATCTACCACACTTTGGAAATCAATCCACAATCTTAAAACCTATCCTAGAGGTACAGGTTTACAGGCTTGAATTCCATGAGAAAAAGGCCTTTATCTATCACCATAAAGGCTGATCAGAACTTTAAAAATTGAAGTAATTAATGGCAAATTGAATCTTGACACCCAAAATGGTGTCCACCAAATATATTTCTTTGTTCTCTTCTGTTCAATGGATTGATGGCATTCCCTATAGAGGAAAACAACTAAACACTTATATTTGCCAGGATTACAATGATCTAGATCCAGATTTAGATTCTGGATCTAGAACTGTGGAAGATAAAATTCAATTTTATATGTACAAAAATGTGTATCAGAGCCCTTCCAAAAACACAACTTTGCCCAGAAATAAAGTGACAGACCCACTTCCTCTATTCAAATCTAGTTGTCCAGACATTAATTTCATTTGTATACTAAAAGGAGAAGCATAAATCCACACGCAATGCCACATGAAACTACTGGGGAGAACATCTAAAGTTTTGGAATATGCAGATGATATCAAGATTTATTGCTCCTTAGCATCCATTCAAAAAAATAACTGGTACCCTTGGACACTGGTTAAGTTTAATAGTGTGCTGGACTAGGGAGAATAAGACTAAGGTTCTGCTAATAAATAGGGATCTGGACTTGGGGCAGGGTTCTGTCTTATATGGATGGAATTGCTCTTCCCCTGAAATCATAGGTCTACTCTCTGGGAGTGACAGTGGACTCTCTGGTTTTAAATCACTGTATTTGAAAATAATATCTGTTGCAGTGAGTGTACTGCATAAAGATGGCTACTAAGCAGCTGAGATTCTTTCTGAGTTGCTTAGATTTGGCAAGTTAACAATGTTTAATTATTGGGTTCCTATCTCACTAACATGACATGGGCAGTTAATACAGGTTAGAACCACAATATAAAAATATATATCATGACTAACTAAAAAAAAAACCAAAGTGGCTGCTGGAAAAAAACATATATCAACAATCCCAAAAGTGTTTTTCAAAAGGCAGCTGGACTTCCTTGGTTTTTTCTTGAAAACGTTTCACTTCTCATCCAAGAAGCTTCTTCAGTTCTGAAGCTTCTTGGATGAGAAGCAAAATTTTTTCAAAAAACTAAAAAAGTCCAGTTGCCTTTTGAAAAGCACCTTTGGGACAATCACAGCCTGGATAATTGGGAATCTCCACAGACATATACCAACAATGTAAGCTAAATTACTTTCCTGACCCCCATGCTCAGGGAAGCAGCCAGATACAGTGGAACCTCGGTTCACAACCGCTTCGGTTCACAACCAAATCAGTTCACAACCAAAAAAAGCAGCTAAATGTTTGACTCGGTTCAAGAACAAATCCTCGGTTCATAACCAAACTTCCTGAGGATGAAGAAATCTCAAGAGAGAAAACACCTGAAGGAGAG
>JANHJO010010556.1:549273-562103 GCA_032468235.1 Pseudoxyrhopus heterurus
TTTCCATACAACCCAATGGGAAAATTTGTTTTGGTTCACAACCAACTCGGTTCACAACCAAAGTTATGGAACGAATTAGTGGTCGTGAACCGAGGTTCCACTGTAAATACAACAAGGATTACTGAAAGCATCAAGAAACACGCAGTGCCAGATTTTACACTTGCATGGTGAAAATATATATCATTTCCTATATTAACTAGTTACAGCCAGATGTACATACGTTTACAGGAATGCAAGATTCCCCCCCCCCCAAATTGTATGTGGATAAATCTAATTCCAAACAGACACTCAGTTTCATTTCAATCAAATGTAAGCAGGATGCAAATGCAATAGCAATGTCATGCAGCCACTAATGTTCCTCTGCAAAGTTTATGATAGGTCATTATCTTTTGCTTTCATATTCCAGAACAGTATGATTTTACCTATATTATGTAACACACTCAGTAACTGCTTTGTCAATCAATCAATCAATCAATCCACCCAAGGATGCTTTGACCTATCATTTCAATTACTATTGAATCTTATCTCCAAACTCAAGATAACTGTAACATTGTAGTATTTTATTTTTGTTTATTAGATTTTTTTATCCACCTTTATTACTTTATAAGTAACTCAAAGCAGTGAGCATACCTTATATTCCTTTCTCCTATTTTCCCCACAATAACCTTGGAAGTGAGTTGGACTGAGAAGAACTGGCCTAAAGCCACCCAACCAGCTTGTGTGCCCAAAAGTGGGATTGGAATTCAGGCTCTGGATTTCTAGCTTGGTGCCTTAATCAGTAGGCCAAACTAGCTTTTTTATTCAATAATGTAACACATTCTCAGCACTCATAACATTTTCTTTGTATATAATGAAGTGCACATTAGAATTTAAGGGTGGGCGTGGCCAGCTTGACATCACTCGTGTCGGGGTGCCTGTAGTGGCCCAAGCACTCTGCCAGTGAAAACGACGCAAAATGTCTTAAAAAAAAAAAACCAAGTCCAGTTGCCTCCTGAAAAAAACACCTTTGGGACAACCAGAAAGTCTTGTTTTCAAAAGCCTTTATCTAACCAAACATTGCCCACATTAGAAATTTTCTTTCTCCTCTTTTTCCCCCCTTCAAGGCAGTGATGCACAGCAATAGGAATAGAAGTAGGCACACAAATTCATGGAAAGGAGAATGATAAAGCAGATACTCAAATCTATCATAAAATCTAAAGACGAAAAAACAAGTACTTGCAACTTTTCATAATTAAAATAAAAACTTAAATATAATTTTATCTTTGTTGACAGCAGACTCCCATCAAATCATGAAGGAAAATAGGTATTAGATCACATAAAAACTAACAGATAAAAACGTTCAAAATGTACACTGCTCTTTCTTTAAATAAATTTAAGAGTAATTGCTCTGACATTAACTTCATCAAACAGTTCTACTGGAATGTGGACACAAGTAATTTCAGCTGTTTTGAAATGTGGCATTACTTTGATATTAGCTCTGATGACAAGAGCGCGCATGAACTGACAATCATGTATTTTACTTTATTGTAAAATAAATGTTTTTAATATTGTAACATTAAAAAAAGAATCACAATGGTATCAGGTGAAAAGTATAGAATCTAGGTAACCCAGTAAGATGATTTTGGTGCCAAGAACAAAGCATTTGGAATAGGCAAATTTATTATTTGGTTACTTAAAAAATCCAAAAAGCTTTGTTTGCTTAATACTGGACTGGACTGCTCTAGAACAATAATCCAATGTAGTAACAACAAAAGCAATTTGGAGGTGTAATCTGAAGCACGGGGATCTACCAATTCATGAGCCATCACACCTATATCATTAAGAAACACAGAACTAACTATAGAAATGTTGACAAAAAAAAAGAGGCTTTGTTTTTTTCTGGAAACTATGGGGATGTGTTGATTTCTTCTAACTCTAAGTACTTCCCCTGTGTTTCTGAAAAACCACAATTTCCTTAGCTGATATTAAAACATTTCCTCTGCATACTGTCCTTTCTTAACTTCCCAGACATTTCTCTGCAATCTTGACATGTTGAGCCTAAAAGTAGCTGAATATTCCATAAAAATAATAAATATATTTCACTATAACTTTTACTTTAAAAGTTAGGCATGTTGACACTGAGAACACAGCAATGGTTGGAATCATATATAAAATGACCACACACACACATACAAACACACACACATGTGTATGTGTGTTATGTATGTACCACTCATTCTTTGATTAGCTTCTGTTATTCAATTTAACATGATTTAATCACTTTAGTCATCATTTAGAAGAACTGTGTCTATTCTTCCTTAGAGATGCATCGTCCTTACATATTTTCATTGTTTTCTGGTGACTCCAATTTGTTTCTTATTCCAACACATTTAAATTGTATCAAGAAGTCAATCTTGAATCATTGGTCCCCCAGCTTTTGTTCATGGAAACAGCAAAAGGTGATAAAATAAAGTAGCTTTCAGACTCATTTACTTAGGCACATCAAGAAGCTTGTAAGAATGGACAGGAAATCAATACCGTAACCTTCTTCCACCTCTGTTATTCTGTAACATAGATAGGCTGCTTGATATTCAGGAAGTAGGCTATAGCCATCAGACTATTAGCCATTATTAATCTGATTTTCCATTAGTTTGTCTAGCCCATCAAAACATATGACCATCAGCACAACAGAGGGCAGCAAATTCTGTAATTTAAATATGCACTGACTCCACCACTACAGATTAATATTGCCAGTATACAACCACATTTCCTGGAGTGGAAAACTATTTAGAATTTTGTAAGTGTTCTTAAGTGTTAGCGAGCTTCAGTAAATGTCAGTGGAAACTCTGTGTACAATCTTGGCCATTTTCCTGATTTACAAACTGTTGTTGTGTCAAGCATCTATATAAACTGCAGCTGCACAGAAAGCAGCGGCTATTGATAGCATATGTGGACAACTGTCTTTTCAAACGCTATGGTAAAACCGTAATAGCAATAGTAGTAGAAGATAGGTACACCATTGGAAGATCTAAAAGACCAGTTTAGGGGAAAATAAGAAAATTTATCTACGTAATCAAACCAACCTGGTGGTACGTAATGAATCAATTGGTAGTAGAGGTCGCAACAATAGCTGAACATTAAAATTGCATAATGAGAAATTTATAGTCTCTTCTTCTCCAATCCACCATATTCCTTCTGTCCCCCCAAATTTCCCTCCCTTGGGGTAGCTTTGACAAACACAGGAAAAGAGAAGCAAGTAAAAGAAAACATCCATAACAAAAAACAGATATTCTTCCTTTCTCTCCCCACAAAGATCTTGGCCAATTTCATTCACTACCTGGGATTTCTGATTGGCTTAGAATGGCAATTTCTTTTCTGCTATAAAAACAGATATCCATTTCACCAATTATCTTGTAGGCATATATACTGGCCAGGCAAAATTCTTATTTGGCCATGAATATGTAGAAAATGACAGCAGTTGGCTCAAATTCTTTCAGAGGTACTTCAACATAAACCGTGACTAGTTAGGGTTCTCTAATAAACTTTCTTATCACATTGTCATAATTTGCAGAGTAAGCTGTAGCTATTACAAATCCTATGCATTAGCATATTATGCTTCAGTTACTCTAGCACAGGGGTGTCAAACGCGTGGCATCACATGATGTATTGCAACTTTTTTCCCCTTCGCTAAACTGGGCATGGGCATGGTCAGGTGGGATGCATCCGGCCCATGGCCTGCAAGTTTGACAGCCCTGCTCTAGCAGTTTGATAGCCCTGCTCTAGCAGTTTGATCAACCCTATGCTGCTTACTCAAGAGCAAAGTTTCTGAAGCGCTTTTGAGTTTAAAGGTACACAGAACTGCAGCATCAGATTTCAATGGCTAATGGAGGGAATTATGGGCATTCAAAACAAAAACAGCACTGACTAATACTGAAGTTTTAGGAAGAAAAATGCTTACATAATCAAATGAGCATTCAACATCTGGCAATTTTAAGTCAGCTTAATGAACCCCAGAACAGAACAGAACAGAACAGAACAGAACAGAACAGAACAGAACAGAACAGATCAGATATATATACATACATATATACATACGTACATACATATGGCTGAGGGTTGCAATACTGAACAAATATTATGTTCTGAGAAAAAATTCACTGTACTCCATTATAAATATCCAACAAGCCAAAAAAGAGCTACAATCACCAAGAATTACAATAGTATATTCAAGAAGCTGGTCTCATTTAAATACTTTAATATATTTTTAATATAAAAATATTTAGAAAGCAAGTTACAATTGAAAAGTGTGTAACAATTACTTAAGATTGAGGAGCACACTGCATATTTCTCTTTAAGATCAGCTATTGCAATCAATTTATAAACTGTTCATCCAACACTTTTACTACAAATTTTGAGCTTCCCGTTGTTGACTGCAGAAAAACTGCTACTTCTTTTTCCTTGAACTACATTAAAGTCAATGAATTTGTGGAAAAGACTTGCACACACAGTGTTTCCAATAAATTCAAGATGGCCAGCTTTCCAGCAGTTTCTTGACAATTTGGGCCATGCCAACTATCTTTAATTAATAAGTATTAAATTATCATTGCTTTTCCGCCTGTAGAAAGAAGAAATAGTTCATTATTTTAGATCAGCAAAGGAATAAAAAATGTTGGAAGGAGGTACGAGAAAAGCCCAAACTTTGTAATTTTATCTAAATTATTTAGAGAATACAGTAGATAATGAAAAGCCTCTCCTAGGCCTTCGATTGAAATAGCAGATATTCCAAAAGCTGTTTATCTTCACTGTAGATCATATCTATTCAAAATCAGAATCCACTAACAAAATCACAACTTAAGACTTTGCTCACTTCTACACATCTGCCCAGCTTTGACCTAAAAATAATCGGCTAACTCAAGTACTAAAAGTTACATAAATTGCAATAATAAAATATTATTGAATAGGAAGCAGTTACTAACGAAGCTTTTACAGGAATGGATGGGGAGAGCCATCTGCCCTAGTTGTTTTAATCTATATTCCTACAATCAGCAATTAGACTCGTCCCATGTCTAATTCTATTATCCAAAAACTTGTTTATTTCATCATCATTATCTAGTCGTTTTCCTACATGCTCATACCCTGTCCTCAGAGTGTTTATAAAAGACACATCTGTTTTCCTTCTGTAAAGTTGTTACAATAAAAATATTTTTTCCCAGAGTAAAGAACTTGCAAACTTATATTTTGCTTTGTTTTCTGTTTCAATCACTTTATACCAAAGAATATCTGCTAATTACAGATACCTTTGAAGTCTACACCATCCTATTTTTGCCTTGCCTTGCCTTGCTTTTTCTCTAATTCTCCTTACCAATGGCTTCATTCTCTTCCATTTCAGCTTACTATCTCTTGTGACCCATTTTCTCAAGCCAAACCTTTTCCTGGCTAGGTTTCTATAGTCCTGCTCTTCTCTTCAACAACATAAAGACTGCTGACTTCAGCATTATGATTTCTTCAGCGGGCCAGCTTATTTCTTCTTTGAATCCTCTCAATGGTCACAAAAACAAGCTTGAACCTCTTTTTTTGTCATAACTAGATTGCATCTATTTGCATTATTCCCAATGTAATGACAGATTCTACATATAACCAGGAGCTGCAGTACAGGTTTTATGCAAGTATTGTTCATACTACTTATGCTTATACCTAAAATTTAATTCAAGGTGATATGACGCTGCTATCCTTGTTATACTGATCACGACTATGAATGAACTTGAGAATGTAGTTTTTGCTTACTGAATAGTTCGAAACAATTGTGTGTAGAATTGTTTATTCAGACTCAGCCAGAATCTAGGTTTTATTGCTATATGTATAAAATGCAAAAAAGTATTTGAAATGTCACCATTCTGAAAATGCAATTCTTGAGTGTTGAAAATGCAATTTGACATACATGCTGTTTGACATACATCTTAATTTTAAATATTTGGGAATGTAATTGTGATGTTTATAGAATTTACAGGCTAACAATGCAATTCCCATATCAGAATATAATTAAATCCTGTGCTCTCGTTGCTAAACCACAATGTATTTTCTTTGTTATTGGTTTTGTGCATTTTGAAAATCTATCCATTATTATTTAGTTTTATGGGAACCAGGGTGCTATCCGTGTTATTTTTAAAAATTCTCTATTAACATTATACATAAACCCAGTTATGAGAAAGCTGTTACCTCTATTTAGCTGGCCTCAGATGCCTGTCAATAAACTTATTAAGCAAAGATAGATAATAAACTTCATCACATAAAATAATTTGTTCCAGAATTAGAACAAACTTTTAATGTTTATTTATTAATTAATTTGGAAAAACAATCAATGATATAAAATTGTTTTATGCCATAATGGAAGCAAACCTAACTGCTCCTAAGAGCAAAATTCTTCCTCAGGAAAAAGAATGATGATCCCTTCATTTCCTAAATTTCAAGTCATTTGTCAATGATAAATACAAAAAGGAAAAAAAGGGCTTAAAAGTTCTATTCATGTTTCTAGCTGTGTTTCATCAGAAAGTCTATAACAGGGAAACTTAAGTATACAGTACACAGGAAAAATACATAATTGAATCAGTGGAATACATACAGCAACAGAGGTTCGTGGATCTCTGCAGTCCTGGGCCATAATTTTCATTGTTGGATTCTTTTAGAAATTCATGAAGATCTGTAACTGGGGCCCCAGTTTGTTGGTATTTCTGAAAATAAGATTGTACAGAAAAATCTCTTAGGAAACAGTTTTACTCATGCTAACCTACTCTGTCTGGACTTCCCATTTCTTAACCTATTGTGGGAAAGGGGCATGATTTGTGAGAAGAGTTATCATTTGAGCAGAGATCTGCAGCCTCAAATATATTGGAAGGTTGAAATTAATGTTATTTATGCTGCACACGAAGAGAGAAAAGTGCTTTTTTGTACATTTTATCTTCTTACCTATTCTGTTAGAGTACTTCATCTATTACTTAATGAAACCACAAATATCCTTTCACTTCCTTGATAAGTAATGTTCAATTTGCTTTCTGAGTTAGTTTGTTCATCCTGGAAGTGGTACTACAGTGATACAGTTAACTTTCTTGCTGTTGTATAAGGATGACTTCTTCTGCTTTTCCCGACCTCTTCCAGTTTATTCTTCTACCCACTACAGAGAAGCTACCATAGATTTGGTAACTTCAAGATTGAAAAATTCCTGGTCCTCAATTCCTGGTCTACGGCTGTGGCCTGTTGGGACCTGGCCTGCATTAAGTGGTGGGTGAGCACGCACACAAAGCTACATTTTTGCAAGCGGCACACGCACGCACGAAATCATGCCCTCATCCTCCTAACCTTGTCTGTCCACAGAGCTGGAAAGGTTGGAGACAGTTGCTTTAAAAAGCTACTGTATCCATTGAGTTTCTATGAATTTTCAAGCTCACACCTAACGTTTTATGTCTGAATGTTTCTGTAAGTGAGCTCCAGGCCACCTTCAAGAAGGTCCCCATAGCCTGAAGTAGTACTCAACACAGTATATTTTACCTTGATGGTGTCATAGGCATCTGTAATGAGGGCAATAAAGAGGCTGAGTATCATATATATGAAGAGGCTAATGAAGGAATACAGGTATAATCGACTGAATAACCAGACTATGGTACTCTTCTGCTGGATCTGAGCAAATGTAGCAAACATGTCATCGCCATTGACTAAAGAAAAAAGACATTCTGCTACCGTGTTCATATCTTCAAACTAGAAGTAGAGAGCACAGAACATAACCAACATCAGAAACAACTATTGTGGCATTTCAGAGCAGTTTTAGTCCAATCTTCTTTTTAAAAAACCAACGACGACTAATAAACAGGGTACAATTCATTATTAAGACTCAGCACATTACTAAACCTGGATTGAACAAAAACAACAAAATATCTGCAGGAAAAAAATATGTACATTTCAAAGAGTGAGTGCAGGATTCACATCTCACATAGAGCATCTTTTTCCAAATTGTATAAATGTGCTACAGTATTCCTCATAGGGTTTTTTTAAGCAAATTAAACACAAATCATAATTCTAAAAGCTGTATTCCATGCTAAATCTCAATACAGTATCAATACTCTTTAGCTAACAGATTTCACTGAAAGCACCATTAAGGATTGTCAATGTTTTGGTGCATAGAAATTCCATATAATATGTGGAAGAGACTGAAGTTTTGGGCAATAAAGTAAAATGGATAGGGCTGTCCTGCACTCAGAGAGTGGCATTTTCCACAGTGGCGCTTAAATGTTTGTGAATTTGTTGTACTGAATTTTCAATATTTCTGCCTAAATATTAAATAAAATATGCTCTGTTCTTCACACGTTCAAAAGCTAGAAAAACAGAATGCGATCAGCAGTCAAAGCATTATTTTTCCCCATTTATTTATTGAGGAAATGAGCCAAAGATACAGATTTATGTGTGGCAAAAGTATCTGAACCTCTAGGTTTATTAAATGTCTATGGAGATTCTCAGTAATCCAGATGATTTCTCACTTAACAACATAAACTCAATTGTGGTCGTAAGTTGAGGATTACCTGTATTTTAGGATTTACCCTGCCAATTTGTTGGCAAGTTCAACTGGGGTTTTTTCTAGAGCCTTGAACTAGAAAGACAGGAAACTAAGATCTTTAATATTATTTAATATTAATTTAAGGAAGAAGCTATGTCTCTCTTAAGCTAACAAGCATTAGACAATGCTGCCCTCTAGCAATGAACTTGTGTAAGAGAAATCACAATGAATACATTTATCAACTTTCAAGTCACCCATAAACAAAGTCAATAGTTGCATTTAATTCCTTCACCAGTGAAGACTGGAGTACTACACGGCCTCTTTCTTTAGTCATAAAAGATCCTTTAGCAATTAGAACTATGAGTTGAACTATCAATAACTCAACAGGTATAGGACAGGGAATAATTTGCCTCTAAATTTATGTTTGTGTGCAATAGTCTTTTATAATAGTCCTTAATTGCTCATAAAGAATAAATTCCAGATCACCTACATACCTTTTCATGATATGGTCCTAGAACAATCCAGCCACAGAAAGTGTATCCAAGGTATATCATCCCAGCACAACAACAGAATCTGAGAACTTTGGGAAAAGATGCTTGCATTGTTAAAATGAGTACCTAGGAAATTGGGAGAAAGTCCATCAGATACCATGTGGGGTGGGAGGAACCCACTCAATTTCTGGTACTTTGCTATTTGAGCTTACATTGTAGGTTTGGAAGTAGCCCAAATATCGAATGACTCCAACCCAAACAAATAGAGTGGACGTTCCAAGAAAAATGCTGCAAACATCATAGCTTGTAAGATTCTGAAAAAAGAAGAAAAAGGTTAACCACTGAAAGAGGAAGAGCTGATTCCTCTTCAGAACTCAACCAATGTTTTAGAGGTTAGAATTCTTTCAGCTATCACAAGCCAAAAGGAATTGAAGCTTTAAGGCTTACCTTTGCTTTTATTTCCATCTTCATTATAGAGCCAATGATAGTCATCATGTCACTGATGATCACCAGAACATACCATCCATTTATGAACTCTAAACGATCTGCACTGCATACATGGCGCTTATACGTCTCCAGGAAAAAATTCACAAACCTCTGGTTTAAAGATTAGCATAAGAAGAAAAAACAAAACAAGAATGATTTACTAATTAACATCATGCCACTACTATGGTAATGCCACCATGTGATCATCATCCTAGGAACTGCATTAAGATAAGGAACCTGTAGTTCAGTTATTGCTGAACTACAATCCCATTATCACTTACCGCTGACTATCTTATAAGACAGTGATGTCCCACACCCATGCGTGCGTGCCCCCCGCCCATTTTTAGCTCAAAAAATGCATGAAAAACAGCTGGTTTTTGCGCCTTGACCTAAAATGGCACGCGCGCATACGCGGGGGGCGGGGCTGGGCAACGGCCGGTGGGCCGGCCGACGTGGCTCCGCATGCTGTTATGGGCATGCGTGCCATAGGTTCGACACCACGGTTATAGGAACTATATTTTAGAAACAATTTCATCCATCTTTACTGTATATACACACAGTATAGAAGACAGTTATTGACTAACTTTTAAGATCTCATTCTTTTTAAAATTCTGCTTATTCCTGCTATGCATTGCCAACATTCAGTCTCTGGCTGGAGAGAAATTATTTAATAGCATTCATTTCTGTGTTCAATAATTTACATATTTGCCCCATTCCAAATGTAGAATTTTATTTACAGTTCACAGAACCAGCCAGGATTCCTAAGTATGTCTCAATCATTAATGGGTGGCTTGCACAGCACACAAACAAAATAATCAAACCACCTTATATCACTTTGTATGAACTAAGTCATGAAATAAAATAACATATTTGTTCAATTTCCAATTTTCTTAATCCATTTGAGTAGGATGACAGCGTGTAGCGAGAAAAGAAGACCAATATTTAAAAGTCCCATATGGTAATCTTATATCAACATGAAATTTCTTTAATTCTTCTAATTAATTAATAATACTTTTTTATTTTCTATAAGGCCATATCAGAATATAAAATACAGAATGCAAATATGACCATATGTTAGAAAATAGCATAAAAGATAAGAATAAAAGAAAATGCAAATTATACTTCTATGTCAGCCCTACAATTTACCCCTTTCAGATTCACATATGCAATTCTCAATTATACTGTAGGTTCAGATAAAGGGCTGTATTATGTATAATTTTTGGATTATGATGCACACAGAATGTATTATTTTAGTTTAAGGATCCCAATAGGTCATTTGACTAATGTGGAGTCCAAGATATTGATGTGTCTGTTTCTTATACAGTTGAAAATTAAATATGTTCTATGTCCTCTACCTATGGGATTCTACATTGTGATTAATTAAAGTGACTTAAATCACACAAATAACATGCCTGAATATAGTTGGGAGCTCTAATAATCAGCAACTGTTAATTGCAGGAAAATTTGGAATATGAATTTCCCATCTTCAAAAACATATCCCGCTATTACAGTTTCAGTCTTAAATAGGACTTCTGATCAAACTATATGATAAATATATTAAGAACAATTCTTACTTTCTGTTATTTTGGAAAAATGAAATGCATGAGGCATGAGGAAAAAGGCATGAGGAAAAATGAAAGAAATGAGGCATACACTTACTTTTTGCAATTTTAGAGCAAGAATAATAGATCGTGTGCAGAGAATCAGGGAAGCAAAACAGCTCACTATAACAAGCCCATCAAAAACCAAGATATACTGTGTGTTCTTCTGAACTACTAAAGGGAATAGAAAAAAACAAATAATTTAAAGACTTAAAAAGTATAGGTATTCCCAAGCAAGTCACTACAGAGGTGATAAATTAATTGCAGTAAGTCACTTCCCTTTAAGTATAGTCCTGAACTGAAGCATGAAGAAACAGAAAAAAACCCATTGATTTACAGACCCTTTCAAAATGTACCGTAATTCTCTAGCCACAATACTTATGAAGAATGCTTACACAATAATTGTCCATGTGTACATTTTCTGTGTTAAATTGCAATATTAGCTTAGTTTAGTTTTTATGGTTTTGAGCTTCTTGGTTCAGTATTTTATTACATCTTAATATGAAAGGGAAATCTTGATGGTTATTTTAGACATGCATTTCTCTTAGCTGAATTAAAAAAATTAAATCCAAGGTAGCTTCCATTTCAGAATAATGACATGAAAAGATAAACACTGCTCCTCCATGCAGCTATCATTATAAAAGCGTATATCTATTTCCTCAAGAAATATGACCCAGTCAAATTTTCTGCATTGTTGACAATGTTTAAGCCATCGATGCCACAATCTCTAGGCAAAATGGTGCTATCCATAAAAAAGGAGGCTTCCATTTTCTTATTCAAGTATTCATGATACTTACAAGAGCCAGATATATTCCAGTCTTTACATTCTTGAATGTCAGCGTCAGTGTCAAAATATATTTTTATTTTACCACTGTGAGCCATATTGTTAAAAGTAATCTGTCAAGAAAAAAAGTATTTTTTAAAAAAATCTATTTACACCCTAGAATGGATACGTACTTTAGATCATATGGAACACCCTTTTTGGGTGTGCATGCCTTTGAATCATTGTTGACTCCTGAATAATTGCCTGGAGAATTCCAGTGTTTTGGAATGGTTTTCTTGGCAAGTTTTCAAAATTGGTTTGCCATTGCCTTCTTCCCAGGGTTGAGAGGCAGTGATTGAACCAAGGTCCTAGGCTTTGAGCCTAAGACAGGACTAGAATATAATCCTGAACTTCCAAACTGGTGCCTTAACCACTACACCAAACTGGCTTTGTATAGAGCATCCTATGTAAGGTTTTTAAAAAGCTTATATAAACCTCTAAATCTATTAATAGGTATCAAAGGAGTAATTCTCCAGAAAGTAGCTTGACAATGTACTTTATGCATCTTGTTACTATCACTAAAAGGTAGCAATTTACAGTACCTAGTTTGCCTCAACCGTTTAATTTATTTCAGTTTCGTCCTGAAGACTAAAACATCCAGCAGCTTATTTTTTTCAATCCACTGAAGAACAAAGCTGTGTAAGTGCATTATAGAAGACAACTAGAGAAATCGAGCAACCTGATATCTCAGTATGGGAAGTTCCTTAAGCAATAATCACTGCTAATTTTCCCATGACAAATATTTATGAAATATTACATACAGACGCAATATATATATGTATATATAGGTAGTCCTCAAGTTACGATGGTAATGGAGTCTGTCCATCTTGGCTATAAGTCGTGATGGTTGTGAAAAAAGTCAGTCATGTGACTGACCTGATTTAATGAACTTTTTTACAGCGGTTGTG
>JANHJO010010556.1:562203-575451 GCA_032468235.1 Pseudoxyrhopus heterurus
TTTTTTACAGCGGTTGTGAAGCAAACGAAGGGTTCGCTATGGGTGTGGTTTTGCCAAAAACTGGAAGTAAATGCCCGTTTTCAGAAAAATGTCATAAAATGCAGTCATATGGTCATGGGATGCTCCAAATGGGTGTAAATGCAGCCACATTGCAGAGAACCCAAACTTCATTCATGTGACTGTGGGGGGGGGGAGGCTGACTGTCAGAACTTTGATCTAGGTTTTAAGTACCCCCATGGTAGATCCATTGAAACTTCAAACAATGATTAAATGACCGGTCATAAATCTAGGATAACCTGTATTAAGCTAATGTATAAGAGTTGCCAACATAAAAAGTTGCTGAAGGGTAAAAGATATTTTCTATGGGTGAAATAATAAAAAATTGCTCACAGTATTTTTAAATTTGTAACAGTCAGGCAGTTCACGAGTATGAATAGTCTGCAGATCAATGCCTTTTAGTTTAAAATAAATTTCAACCTGTATGAGCCTGGAGAAAGAGAAACCATTACAACATTTTCTTTTTTTCTAAGGAAACAGAAACTGGACTTTAAAAAACCGCATGTTACCTATAGAACTCAAGGTTGAAAAATGTTGAATTCTTTAAGTCACTTATTTCCTTAGTGGACAGATCCTGAGGTTTCAAATGAATACATTCTGGAAGAAGGAAGCAAAAATATACTTAAATACCTACAAATATATGGCATGGGCTTGAGAAATCAAAAGATGTGATAACTGTAACAACATGGTTTCAAAGCAAGCATAGATTATGCAAAAATCATTATTATCACTATCTTCTGTTTTATGCAAGAAACACAGTTCCAAGTTATAATTTTATATTCTGTAAATCCAGTTTGGTATATAAGCAATATCTAAATAATAAAACCAAGAGAAGCAAATAGATGAATAAACAGGTCATACAGCTTATGTGAAACCTACACAAATAAGCTATGTGGGTACCCACCCCAAACCCCTCTTCCAATCAATCCATCGGCTATACAGGTACTCCTTCTTTATCAACCACAGTTGAGATTGACAACTTGGTCATTAAGCAAAGAGGTTGCTTAGTGAAACTGCAACAGTGCTTATGATCTTACTTCAGCTTTCCTATGGTTGCAAAGTTACTTTTTTGTCATTATCTTAACTGTGAGCAGTTGCTGAATGAAGACTACTTCTTGTACAGACTGATACAATATACAAAGAACCTCAATACAGTCAAAAGGCATAGGCTACGCTAAACAATCCCCTTACAGTTCAAAGAGCCAAAGAATTCATGACCTAGCCATAAACTTTCTGCTTTTTCTTCTGATTGCTATGAGAAATATAACCTCCCATTTTATCAAAATCTGGAAACTAAAATTACCAGTTCTGGAACAAGGAAAGATCCCAAAACAGAAACAGTCAATGCACATGCCACAAGTAGACTCCTATGTCTGCAACTGATCTGGCAAATAGTTAAATCATAGAGCTACAATTTCCTCCTGATTTTCCAAAGAAAACTAATCCAAACATGTTAGATGCATTATATCACCAACCTATTTCCACACTCAAGAATAATATAAAAATGTGCCCTCTAACTGCCTAAAGATTTCCCATTTTCACTTTTAAGCAAGCTTGAACTATGAATTTAACTGTGGTTAAATTTCCTGTTCAGTTCTCAAACAAATTACCCTAGTTCTTCAATTCAGGTAGACAGGAATTGGGGGTTAATTTATATTTCCGTATTTCACCAAGGCACAGTATAACAGGAAGGAAAAGGCATTTCTTTACTGGCAAAAAAGCTTGGTTCACATCCCAGTTTGTTAAGTTAAAAAACAATTCTCCAATGGTACAGATCAAACTAACCAAGCTTTAATGAAAAAGCCAGAGTCAGACTTTCAGATCAGCAATTCAATCATGGCTTAGAAAGTTAATGTCTGGTTTGTCACCTACCCACACACATTTTTTTAACATAGAGCCTTGTACCTCTTAGAGACTTTAATGAGAAGCAAAAATAAACCAGGAATTATGAAATCATCACCAGGCCATTGTCTCACTTAGAAACCTAAGAAAAATGCTTTATTTCAAACTGTGTAATAATTTCCTAAAGCAAAGAACTAATGCAAACAGAACATCATGTCAAAATATGAACTATGTTATAACTTGTTGTGATGAGGTTAACCTAGTTTTGTGGCATCCTGAGAGCAAAGCTCTTGCTTTATTTTACAGACAAAGGGGTCTTTGGGCAACCAAGGCAAATGATTATATCCTTTGTAACGTTCTACTACACAAGAGAGAGGAGTACGTTATGGGAAAACCTGAAATCAGAGACTAACTATAAGTTTTGCCCCAAAGTTTTGAAAAACATACAAATATCAAGAGGACAGCTACAGATACAGTGCTGATTCCAAAGTACCTGTTTCAATAGTACTGTCTATGAGCAAAGTATCATTAGAAGAAAACATTGTGCTTTTCTTATATTGTTGCTTACATATGTGTAAGCCAGCCATGTCATCTTCATCTTGCTCATAACTGAGTGTGCCCAGTGATATATTCTTCAGCTGTTGGTACTAGATGCAAACAAAAGAAGAAATTGGTAGCCTCAGCTAGGATGATAAGACATTCAAAAACATAGAGATTTAAACAAGCAGCTTGAAATTAGCTTTGAAAACATTTCATTTATTGTCAAAATAAACTTGCAGAACCTGTTAATAGAAAGTTATTGTATTAATTACGGTACACTATTTGGTATTCATTACCTCTTTTGCCCAGTTACACATTTACTTAGAATTTTAAAAACTTCCTTTTGGAAAAGACTACCATGAAGTGTAACAAAAGTATGCCAAGTTTTTAAAGAATTCAATTGTTATTTCCCTGTGGCAAAAGAGTTGGGTTGTAACTACAGCCTTAGCAAGAGTGACCAAGATCTAGCATATTCTTTGGGAAAGCACATGGATTTACAATTTTCACTTCTAAGGAAGTAGGTATTGGGTTAAATTTTTAGGACATACTGAAGGCATAATCCCAGAGATTTTATATCTCTGCACTGAATCTCAGGTGCAGGTTGGGATTCAGCAGAAACATGAAGTTGGACAAGCTTTAAACCAAATAAATCCCACATTCTCAGTTCTCACATTCAGTTGTCCCTTGGATTGACCACATTAGTGTTTCTATTTCTAGGAAGATGCATGCACGTTTTTCACTCATATACTCAGATACCAAAGGTAGACACTTACCTGACTAATTGCAAAAAAGATGCTATGGTAGACATCTTGCTGTGTGTACACACTGCAACTGTAGTCATCTTCATCAACCCCAGAATAGTTTTTCAGAAACAGGTGCTTAAAAGCTATAGTATTCTCCTCTTTAAAAGAAACCACCAACTGGTTACTCAAACCAAAAAGGATGAGCTTTAAGAGAAGACAAGAGAGCAAGAGGTAAATTGTTTTATGTAACACATCCTAAATCAATGTCCCCCTCCCAGAGTTTGCCAGGCCCTAATTTAGCAGATGGAAAGATACAAATTACTCCTCCATCATTTTAATCCTCATCTCTTTATACGTGACTTGTTTCCAATGTATTATTCTGGTTAGGGAAATCACTTTAAACTAGGTTTTGAAATGGTATTTAATAAAAAGCTATAGTTACTTAAACATGAAATACTTTAAAGACTTTTGATTTTTAACTTTAGCAGTGGACTGTGTTTAAAAACCAACCAACAAACTGAAATTCAGCAATAGCTTAAGCATCACAGATTGTCCTTTCCCCTTTAAACCAGGAGTCACATTTTGGTTAAGCTTTTAAATGACTGAAGATTATAAAATCACATGCCAAGGATATCTGAATCCTGTGTATTTTTCAATGCTTAGGTGAAAAACCAATCAGGATCAACTTGCCAGGTTCAAATACCCACAGCCCACTCAAGTCCCTGTTCAGTTGTCTGGGAGCTGCTGGGTGGCATGCTACAAAGCAGCTCACTTTGTCTGTGAAGATGCCAGCTACAACTAGCAGCAAAGCTTTACATCATACACCATAAAACAAGGCCACAGACATTAATCCTGAAAACTCATCATCGCTTGATTTCTCAAATTGTTGTATCTCACTCCATATTGTATTTCAAAGTATTTTTAATTAAAGTTTCAAAATATGAAAAAATATAAGAAATGCTTTCTTTGTTTTTGGACCCTGATTAGTGAGAAACTACATCCACTCATGTATTAAAAAAAAACCCTTTTCAGTTCACCGTCTCATTTATCCTCACCATCCAAATCCAAATAGATCTTCACATGGATGTAGGAAGCAGCCCTCCAAGCCTGATACCCACAAAATATGTGGAAGTGCCACTTACTGAATTCTAAGTCAAAATGGCTAAAAAAATATATTGACTACCAAGTATAGAACTGGCACTTCCAAAACGTATGGAGAGTACCAGGTTGGGGAAGGCTGTTTAATCATTACCAAATCAGATACTTGGTATTTCTAGCCTTACATTGTTTTTATAGTTCTGTAATGAGAATATAGTTCTCTAAGATTTTGGAAGAAAGCCTTTCTGAGCAAGATTCCAAAGATTCTTTTCAGATACCTTATTTTAGAGTCAACATGCAAAGCATATGTAGTATGCCACTGAACAAAAACACCCATTTAAGCTTAATCTCCTAAATAAACTGAAGGACACTCATTAATTTACATTATATGGAAGAGGCATTTCTTTTTCTCATTTTCAGATCCCTTCCAAGTTTTTATAAATGAAAGCAAAATGGTTGAGCAGCCTCTGTCTTCATACTCAAGGAATATCAGAAATAAACTTTTAGACTAGCAGGTAGATAGTACAGTATAGGGGTTGTCCAATACACAGAGAAAACACTTGCCTTTACACACTTTAACTTAGAAACTGAATGAGTTCCCAGTGCAATTGTACAAGTTTATACAATATCTCTGGCATCTTCAATATTGTTTGCAAAGTGTAAAGATGTAAATGTAAAGAGGTGGTGCTTTTGCAAGCATTTGACAATGAATCTGTTCAATATTGTAAGTAGTCCTCAACTTACGACCACAATTGAGCCCCAAATTTCTGTTGCTAAGTGAGACAGTTGCTAAGTGGGTTTTGCCCCATTTTACAACTTCACTTTGTTAAGTGAATCACCGCAGTTGTCAGTTTTTGCGACTTTGTCGGAAGGTTGCAAAAGCTGATCACATGAACCCCGGGATACTGCAACCATCATAGCAATAACATTTAGACTTATATACCACTTCACAGTGCTTTACAGGCCTCTCTAAGCAGTTTACAGAATCAGTATACTGCCCCCAATAACCTGAGTCCTCATTTTATCATCCCTGGAAGGATGGAAGCCTGAGTCAACCTTGAGCCAGTGAGTCTCAAATTGCTGAACTGCTGGCAGGTGGCAGTCAGCAGAAGTAGCCTGCAGTACTGCATTCTAACCACTGCACTACACAACAGCTCTTAACTGGTCATAAATATGAACCAGTTGCCAAGTGTCTGAATTTTGATCATGTGACCATGGGGATGTTACATCGGTTGTAAAGTGAAAAACTGTCATAAATAACTTTTTTCAGTGCTGTTGTAACTTTGGACAGTCACTAAATAAACTGTTGTTAAGTTGAAGACTACCTGTATTCAAGAGCTTTTCAAGTTGGGACAATACTCAACTTCTCACACGAGAGACAGAGAGAGAGAGAAATGGGGGAAAGAGTGAAAGATGAGTTCAGTCAGTTAGAGAATATATTCCATGTTTTTATGAGTGTCCAGAAGTTAACTGATGTACAAAGCTCTAATAACTACACTAATTACAAGTCAGCCCTCCTATTAATTTTTTTCCAGCAGCCCTTGATTTAAAAAAAATCATTTCCCCCACCTGAATTAATGGTTAATTTTGTAATTCATGTGACGCAAGTTAACTTAATACACATGACAGATCAAGTGGCCCAAGGCTTCAGAGTATGACAGTTTATTTATTTTTCTACCCACAATTGATCCAGTTCTCTATATTTAAGCTGAATAAAATTAGAAATAACACATGTACTAGGAATTCATTCATTTGCCAATTCATATATGTGAATCCCCAACAAAGTAACACAAGCATCTTTTAAAATGTTACCTGGGTAGTAACCATAACTATCTTCAGTATCTGAAGCCCCAGTTTCCATGGTATCTGACGTCTAGCTCTGTATTTTTCACATGGATTCATAAAGTAGAACTTTAAATCCTTCTTTAGTGATTCCTCTTCCATTAAATCTGAATCTGCTTGAGCCATCATATTCCTGCCATTCAAAAAACAAACAAATCCCACAGGTTGATTATTTTTTTTAAAAAAATTAAATATTTTGCACATATATCTCCTGCTTTCATTTCGAAAGTTAACAAACGAAACTATCAGATTAAGGGAAGGGAAGTTACTCTTTTTTTCAACAAAAAAAGTTTCTTGAATCACCCAGCCATAGCCTGTTTTACATGATATTTTAAGCAGCATGGTTCCTGAACGCACTAACAAATGTTAAACATGAAATTAAAAAAAACTGAACTAAGTAAGAGTATTCAGTTACCTAGATCTGTTTGGAAAAAAAATGTCCAGTTCTTAAAGGATTTTCAAGGTTCTTTGCTGTAACTTCGATTCAATTTACACATTACATTCCGAGAAGATAGCCTATTGCACTCATTGCCCTTAAACTCTCTCACACGCACACTTCTGCAAGATTCAAAGTCCTGAGCCATGCATTTGGGAATGGAAACTAATTCCTCTCCCTCCCCGTCTCTTCTTTCACTGAAAAATGCATAATGTTCTCAATCCTGAAGGAAAGTTCCTCAAAGAAAGGGTTTTTTAGGATTATCCTACTTACAATTCTGTAACAAGTAACTTGGCCCCAAGGCGCTGGTAAGGAGAATTCTCACAATAATCTTCCAACATGTCAGCAATGGATCGTACAAATAATTTTGGTTTCCTTTAACCTTTTGCTATATTTGGCCTGGTAACACTGCACAAATAGTAGAGCTGTAAAACCTCAGTTGAAGGAGCGATTGAAGGCAAAGGTCTCTGTGGTTGTATATCAGCCGCCTATCTCCTGACTAAATGTATTACACCGCAACACTCACTACACTCTTCCAGGAAGCCCAAAACAAATAATTCTATCTGAATTGCAAATGCCTCAAATGCACCTGACAGAAACAACATGACCTGGGTGCTCAAATGAGCTGGATGTACAGAGCAATGGACAGCTTCTAAATTGGGTGCATTGGCCACAAGCTAGCTGCATCATTGGAGGCACAATGTAAAACCATTTCAAAATTTGGCTCCTGGATTTATGGGCTGTATACAACATTAAGAAATGTTTTACATTCTGTATTGGTCTTGGATCCGGCTGCATGTGTTGCATAAAACAGCCACAAAAGCTCAAAAACCAGAGTCGATGTTAGGAGCTGGTAACTTACAACATAGAACATAAAATAATATTTGAATTCTAATGGAATTTGTTCTTTTCTACAGGGCCATGTTCGCTCTTCAGCTACAGTGAAACTGGTTCCCTGTCCATGTTTAAGGATGTTGGTCAGCTGAAAGTAGATATGTTAAATCTATCAGAGACTAAATAGAGATGTTTTAGTCTTTTTTAAGAAATAGAAAAACAGAAAATTAACTGATTTACAGTTGAATTTTGACAGATACTCTTAAGAAACTCTGGAGGCCATAAAATTGGGCAGAGTCTGAATGCAGCCTATGCAATGAATTCTTGCTTGTGACTGAACATGATCTGTGAACACACCAAATTGTGGCTTAGTCAACAAATCTCTGTTAAATAAATCCATGATTAAGCATGACTTGAGAACTCATCCAGCAAATTACTGTGTACTTCTTATTTGGCAAATCCAAGTAAGAAACTGTTTCAGAATTTTCCACTCAAAACCCTTCAGTGTGGCGAACAGATCTGAGTTTAACCTTTGACAGCTCTGATGCAGATTTACAGTATCACAGCTGCAGTGGCTTGACTAGCACAAGTTTCCTATAACATTTAATTTATTTAAACCACATGGCTCCCAGGAGATTAGAACTTAAAAAACAGAATGTAGTATACAAAATAAAGAAACGCAAGTACTGGTTAAAAATGGCAATGATAATAAAATGACATACATCCAGGTTCTAAAAACATTTTATTTTCAATCAATAAAGGCCAAAACAAATAAATCCACTGGCAGGACTGGTTTAACCTCCCATCCCAAGTACCTGAGGTAACATCCTGGTCTTTTAAGTCTTAAGGTCAGGGCCATCAGCATCTCTGGGTTGATATTGTTCCATAGGGAAAACATTGCAACAGAGAGCCGATCTCTAGTTCCCACACAGTGACATTTCCTACCTAATGGAAGGGATATGGAGCATGCCAACTCTGCTGGTTCTGGTGTGGCAAGCCTGTCTTTGCGACATTTTTGGCCTCCTTCTCACACACTGGCTTGTATTAATTCTTACTTTACGTGAACATTTCATAGATGCATACACAACACACTCTTTCCTTTGGGGTTAAGCACTATTTTGCAGACCACAGAACAGGAATAAGAAATAGTAACACAGGAAGTTGAAAGGTATGTGATGAGAAAAAGAGATTGAAGCATATCTAAAACTATGTTTATTTTACATGTACCAGGCCTCAACTTATAACCATAATTGAACCTGAAATTACAGTCATAAGTCACGGCAGTCATTAAGTGGGTCATCATGTGATTGTATCTGGTTTTATTGCCTTTTTTGCAGCAGTTGTTAAACAAATGCCAGTCATAAAGTGAACCCATTGTCTGCCCTAGCTAACGGCCATAAATGCAGGCCAATTGCCAAGCACCCAAAATTCAGTCACATGACCATTGAGGGGATGGCTATCAGAACTTTGAATCCAGGTTGTAAGTACCTTTTGGGGGGGTGTCCATCGTAACTTCAAATGGTCACTAAGCGACCAGTTGTAAGTTGAGGACCACCTGCACCACACTTATCTATACCATTCTGAGTTTGCCAACCATCCTGGCTTCTGCTGCATCCACTTCAAAGATTGGTCTTTGTTCTTTAACCTTCTCACTCCTCTCTTTTTCACAATCTCATCAACTCCATCCAACCATAACTTTCTCAGCCTTTCTCTTCCTTTCAACCCACTGATTGTTCTTTCATATGTTAGATTTGCAATCCAATCCTCATTTATTTACCTGATCAAAGGTAGAGAAATATAAGGATAACCTTGATAATTTCACCTTGATTCTGTCTGGTCTAAGAGATAGCAAAGGGAAATACTAGCACTTGTTTAAAGATTCTGTGTTTATACCTTCCAACAATTATCCTTGCAATGTCAGTTTCCTGACCGGACATGTCCTGAAGGATTGACGTCATATTACCTCAACATACCTTCATATTGGTCACTTACTTTCCTATTCAAATTGCACTCATTCAGCAACAAGTCTTTACCTTAGTTCTTCGTGTTTTACTATACAGTTTTTTGATTTACCCTACTTTCAGTGACTTCAACTTACTTCTATGTTTCTGACATATCCAACTCTCACTTTTACTTGGACAAAAGCATATTATTATGCATACTTATTTTCTCTTCTGACATTCATTCTTCACCACACCACATAATATCTCCATCTAACAGCATTTGCATATCTTAACTGATTGTTGATTCTCCATTGATTGTTTTATCCTTAATGAACACTTTACCAAAGTACAGAAATTCATCTACATGTTCAATTTTTTTACTGGTTACTCATACCCTATTTATTCCATCTTTCAGACATAGGTACTCTGAACATTAGTGTATTAGTCCACAGTTCCATGTAACATCTTACAATCTAACATTTGCTGCAAAACTTTTGAGCTCATCAGCCAACAACATGGCATGATCTGCATTCAAAAATTCACATCCATTCATGTTGCCAACCAAACACTTTTAACATGAGAAACATTTGTTATTAAGTGTTCAAGGGGATATGACGTTATTCCCTCAATGTTGAAAAATTTGCTAGCCTTTCCATTTATTATCACGCTTACTTCCATCCTATACTGTTCTTATTGCACTCAGCAGCCGAACCTATGCCTCTAAAGGCAGTCCTCATTTAATGACCACTTGTTTAGAAACAGTTTGAGGTTATAATGGTGCTGACTGAAAGGATTTATAACTGGTCCTTGAAGTTGCAGCAATTGCAGTGTTCTTGCAGTCAAATTACAATTGGATGCTTGGTGACTGGAGCACAATTATGACAGTTGCAGCATCCTGCAATCATGTAAATCACCTTTTGTGACTTTCACTCCCAGCTTCCAATGGGGGATGTTGTAACTTGCTGTCACATGACATCTCGTTTAACAGTTGTGGGTGATTTGTTTAATGATGGCAAACTGAAGTGCCATTTTAAATCGATGCAGTCATGTGATTTTCTGTTTTATAATTGTTCACTGATGTTAACAGTCCAATCATCATTGCTAAGTGAGGACTACCTGTCCTTGCTCAAAACATTCCATAATTTTTGTTACACATTTTCTCTAAATCAACAAAGTACATTTTTTCCTCAAATTCATTTTCTCAATGACTTGCTAATTATAGTCTGGAATATTTCTTCATACTATGTCACATAAAATGCCACATAAATGTTCTACTGAAACAGGGAAGACTCCTCTTTGCCTTGGTTATTTCCCTGAATCTGACAAGCCAAATGGCGTCAGAGAAATTTGAATTCTTTTTCTGAAAATGTCTTGTGGAAGCAACTCCACTTTCCCCTGGGTATATAAACCGAATTGGGTACTGAGTGCTTTCTGTTTTCTAACAATAGCGATAGATAAACTTCATTCCAGTGTATAAATCAGAGTGAAATTGTTGCCTCAGGCAATCTGAAAAGCAAGAAGCAGCAACAGTCTTGAATCTTATGTGCTACACAACTAATGCCAGGTAGAGTGAAAAAAGCTCCAGTACCACTTAGATACCTGTATTTCAGGGACTGTACCTGCCCAGCTTGCTGCAAGAACTCCATCCCTTTCCTATGCTCTTATGTTACTTTTAACCTGAACAAAGGTTTGTTTCCAAGTAAAAATATTCAAATAATAGAAATAACAGAGATGGAAGGGACCTTGGAGGTCTTCTAGTCCAACAAGCGGAAAACACAAAACTAATCATTCATTTAGGAAAATGAATTAGATTGCGAAACCTAAGTGAACTAAATAGGACTTGCTTCTGAATAAGCATAAAATATTTTTTTACTAGCTTTGGAAAAACCGAAGGAATTTTGAAGACCTACACTTCACACACTGTTTAGTCAGATGTAACCCCTACTGCCGAGGATCAAAGCCCCACTGAAATCACTAGGCATTGTTCCTGAGTTGAAGACTTCAAACTAACTTACTTACTTTAATAAAAAATTAAACCAGGAGTCACTTATCAATGGAATTCACAGAAAGACTCCATTGTTGAAGTCTAGCTTAAAGATTGCAAAGCAACCTTTCTCCCCTGCTGAGAAAGATCACAATCTATGCCTGGATTTCTGATAACCAGCCAGTCTTAGGTCATCTAAAGCAGCATTCTGCTATTTTTTGTTCAGAATAAACCCTAAAAGTACTGTGCCATTGCCTTTGGGGGCTCTTTTGTTTTGTTTCCAATGGACCAAAAATTGCTGTCAAGTTAAATCTTGACAGAGGCATGTTCTCAGGGTGGCGGCTGCCTTGTAAAGTACAGATAGCCTTTGACTTACAAAAAGTTCATTTGGTGACTGTTCAAAGTTGCAACGGCACTGAAAAAAGTGACATGATCGTTTTTCACACTTATGACTGTTGCAGCATCCCCATGGTCATGTGATCAAAATTCAACGCTTGACAGCTGACTCACATTTATAAGGGTTGCAATGTCCCAGCGCCCCATGATCCCCTTTTGCGACCTTTCAGGCAAGCAAAAGCCAATGGGGAAGCCACCATGTTACTAATTTAACCACTGCAGTGGTTCACTTAACAACTGTGGGCAAGAAAGGTCGTCAAAATGGGGCACCACTCCCTTAAGAAATGTCTCGCTTAGCAACATAAAGGCTGGCCTCCATTATGGCCGTTGAGGACTATCTGAATTGTACAGCCCTCTCCTGAAAAAAAAAAAAAACAAGTACCCGTTTATCAGAAGGCAAACCTCACCACTGACTTCAAAAAAACAACAACCCTTTTTTGCATATGTGACAAAAGCAAGGTTTTTTTTTTAGAAATCAGTGGTGGGATTTGCCTTTTGATCAATGGGTACAAGCGCCTTGTTCTACGTGAAACTGCAAAAAGCTGCATCTGCTGGGCCGCCCGGGTGCCTGCTGCTCCCCTTTCTTCTTTAAACCTTGCACCCATGCCACGCATCTAGTCACTCCAGGATTTCCCTCACCACGGAACCGCAGGGCCCCCGAGGCGTGGAAGCCGACCTTGGCCTCCTCCTCCTCTGGCTCTAGGCGTTTCTGTCTATTGCAAGCGGGACCCAGGACACAGGAGGAGGAGGAAGAGACGAAAGTGAAGCGGAGCAGAAGCTCTACCGGCGCTGCCCTCACGTGGAACCGGACCCGACACAAGCAGCCGGCAAGCGGAAACCCGCCACGGGCCCCCTCGCTTTCTCTCTGCGGGACTCCCTCCAGCAAAGGGGGAAATTCAAGAGGTTGTCATTTACGCACCCGGCCCGCCGCGCTGCTGCTGCTGCTGCAATCTTTCCAAAGGCAGCCGGCGGGCTTACACATCGCGGCCCTGCTTTTAAAAGGGACAAAGCCATACCTGCGCAGGCAGTCGCGGTCAAAAGCAGTGAGCCAGATTTTAGGATTTGGGACACCGCTTCTTTCTCCCCCCCCCTCCCCGATCCGAAGCGGGTCCAACTGTTGCTGCAAGCGGCACGCCGCGAAGAGACTTTTGCAGCTGCAGGGTGAGTAGTGACCCTCTGGCGGGGGCTCCGGCTTCCTCCGCCTTTTCAGGATCCTCCCCATTTCTAGGAAACGTGGACTTTGGGTCCGATCTCCCCCCCGCTTCCAAACCCATCGAGCGGAGCGACTCCCTCCCCCCCCCCTTGCTATCAAAGCAATCTCGGAACGCGAAAAGAGGAGAGAATGGGATTTTGCCGGGTCGCTGTATTTTTTTTTTTTTTTTGCGCTTTGCTATCGGTCAGCCGAGAAGAGGGAGGGAGAGCGCCGTCCACTAAGACAGGCGTCTCCAACCTTGGCAACTTTAAGCTTGGCGGGCTTCAACTCCCAAGCTGTCTGGGGAATTCTGGGAGTTGAAGTCCGCCAGGCTTAAAGTT
>JANHJO010010557.1:27570-37860 GCA_032468235.1 Pseudoxyrhopus heterurus
TTTCCTGACAGAACAATTAATCAGTGGAACAACTTGCCTCCAGAAGTTGTAAATGCTCCAACACTGGAAGTTTTTAAAGAAGAGATTGGATAATGATTTGTCTGAAATGGTGTAGGGTTTCCTGCATGAGCAGGAGGTTGGACTAGAAGACCTCCAAGGTACCTCCCAACTCTGTTATTCTGTTAGTCTGTTGTTTAGAATATGTCTATCAAGAGCTACTGGTCTTGAAAAGTCAGAAGTAATTTCAGATTGGGGCAGCATGCTTCAAAATACCAATTGCAGAAGAACAACAGCAGGAGATACAGTAATTACGTGTCCCCCCCCCTTCTTCGCATGCAATCAGTCCAGACGTATTTGTTGACCACTGTGAGCAGCAAAAGAGTCGGAATGAAAAAATCTTTGGCCTAATCAAATAGGATTATTACATTTTGCATATAGAGGCCCCAAGGCTGATTTCCAAGTCAAGAAATACAGAATAAAGGGGTTCTTATTTGCTCTGTCCATTCAAACAAAACAATTTTATTCAGTTTTCTGCTTGTTAGATAAATATGTATAAGAATTCATTGGCTGTTATCTTTCTGGGTTTTTTTTTTTTTTTGCAGTTCTTTGAATTTTTCAATGTTGTTTTGAAGTTCCACATATGCATTCAAACATATCTTAGGATAAAATATACGGGCAGCTGTTCTATTATAAGACTTCTTTCTCAGTGAAAGAAATAAAATAAAAATCAATTATCAAATTCAGTATAAATGAAATAAAGCAATTCTGGCAATACAGTAGAGATGATTTTTTTTTTCAAGGCATGGCAACAGCTGCTCAAATCTTGGCATTCAACAAAAAACAGACAATGAATATTTGATAGGTCTGACTCTCACTTTGAGTAATATCTTTAGCTCTGGCTTCTATCTACATGGTATTATTGAGCTATTAGTGCATTCCGTTACATTTTCTGCCAATTTTCTAAAAATCAAACTCCCTATCATTAATACCTTTACAGACATCTTTCCCAGTTGGGCCTTTATAAAGCTGTCTGAGTTTTGGTTTATCAACTATTTCTACTGGATATTTTGATTGCCGTTTTCTCAAATATACAGTTTCCTCAATATACTTTTATTGCAATGTATCTTTCCAAAATAAATATTCAGATGTCTGTATGCAATGTTGGCTGTCCTACTTGCGTCAACCAATATATACAGCAGAGATGGATCTTAATAAGCTTTCTCAATTACTTGCCCATTGCTGCCCATTCGATTCCTCTCGAATTCAGCTTGATTTTTTTTTTCCCGAAGAAAAAATGATAATAGATTTAATTCTGATAGCTAATAATGAAAAGTGGCAATGTAGTTTTATCACAACCGTTTTGAATTGCCTGCGATATCATCCATGTGTCTACCAAAAGTTTATAGATATGGAGGGGCCGCGGTGGCTCAGGTGGTAAGATGCTGGGCCTATGCACCGCTGAGGTCGGCAGCTCGGCGGTTCGATTCCCGTGAGTAAATAAACTGTGCAGGGACAAGAAAGGAGCCTCCCCCAAATGCCCACCGGCATTCAGGTAAAGATAAAATGGCCCCCAAAAATTCCTTTCACAGAGGCAGGCAGCCACCTCGGTGATCCCTGGTGAACATGTGCCATTCGCTAAATAAATAAATATAGATATGGATAAAGAAGTCCAGGCACCAAAAAAAAAGCTGTCATTAAAATATGGGAAAGCAATTTTTTGTTCCTGGAGCAGATGGGTTTCCTCTCCTCTACCTCCATAAGAAATATTTTAAAACGGGGGGGTTTGTTGCAAGAAGTTGTCAGAAGTAACATCCCTCATGATACGAATCCTCTCGTCTTGCTGCCAGCCTCAAGAAGCATTGGGCACATCATTTTCAATAAGAATTTTTTTAAAAAAAAGAGTAACTGAAAAATAAGACGGCTCAAATGACGATGACCGAAATGGGGTCATTCTTGTTAACCTAGTTTTGCAATAGGGCCAGGAGTGTCAACCTGACTAAGCCACAGAAACTTTTTTTCAATATCGCCCGGCTCTTTAGTGATTTAGAAAAGGCTCTGAAGGAGAGAAAGAAAAAACATGTGAGATGGAATAAAATAGCAGCAAAACAGAGCCACGTGCAGCCTGCAGTCTGGAACTGCTTCATATTTTTCTGCTTAGAAAGTTCTCCCACCCCCCTTAGCCCCCCTCGAGAATTGTACATGTAGGAGCTAAAATTAGGTCCTTGTAAAAGGCAGGAATCTGACAGCCCGATTTTCTTTCTCCACCCCGTTTAAAATGGCTTCACTTTTCTGGCATTTCTTTTCATTTGGAAAGAACTTGCCATTGTGTTTGTCATTTTTTTCCCCCCTGACACAGTAGTCAGAACATTATAAAGCTGGCTGGCCCTTGGGTGGGAGCGGCTTATAGGAAACACAGGCCCTTTTGAAAGGGTCCTGTCTCAAGTAAGATTCCCACTTCTCCCAGTCCTGTCTTAAGCAAGATTGAATGAAGTTCAGAGGGGTGGGGAAAAGCTTGGCTTTTGTTTAAAGAAAGTGCTACAAATCATGAATACAGTGTCTTTATTCACAAGGACTTCAACTCTCCAGTTGGGCAGCATTACATTAAATAGCATAGGGAATATCCAAAAGATGGTTGGGCATTTCTAGCCATACCACAGAGATTTGAAATAAGGGCGCTTATTTCTAAAATAGTAATGTGTTACACTGCACAAATAAAACTAAAAAAGGAAGAAAAGAAGTGCAATGTATTCTTGAAATGCTTATATATCTGCATTTATATCTACACACACACAAACCCCAAATTAAAAGGAACAGGCCTGATTACAAATAGAAAGAGAACAGCTGTTACGCACAGCCTGGTTCCCAAAGGAGGCCATTAAATGTTACCCCACTGATTATATGTGTGTAAATTAGTGCCCTTGGGTTAAGATATAATGAAGTACTTACTAACAGAGAAATGTGTTTCCCTCTCCTTTGCCCGTACTTTTATTGCCATCTAAATAGACAGCTGAGAAGATGCATGTAATAATGCAATAATAGGCAACAGTAGCCCCATTTAAACAATTATTTATTATGTTTGTTGGAATAGCACACATGTGTCAGTTTTATAAGATAGACCAGACGAAAAATTCAATGCCATAGGAAACGACTATTATTGGAACAGTATCTTGCAAGTCTAAATGTTCTCCCCCCACTATCTCACTTTATCTTCCTGTGAATTAGAGAGGGGGTTGTCCGAGATGTTTTCTCAAATTACTTTCCCAGCCCAGAGGCTCTGGCTCCACTTGGTCTGACCGTGGTAGCAGTTTTTCCACCTTTCCCTGTGCCCACTATGCACAATCATCCCACCTTCTTCCTTTCCCACCTTTTTATTTTTGTGACAAACATGTGGAGTTAAGCTGAAAGAGAATCATTAGATGGCTGAGGGCCATCTAATGACTTTTAGAGATGGAAGGGGGATGTGAATCTAGATCTTCTTAATCCAAGCCCCCAACATGTCACATAAAATCCCAGGCTGGTGAGTTTGGGTGAATGGAACACTCTTTCTATAATACCCAATCTGGCTGTGTTTATGGAACGTTGTTAGGAAAAGTTCGCGCCTAGATGTCGTAGTGGCATAAGAAGACGACTTCCGTGCTAGTGTAACGGTGGTGCCTGTGGAATGGGAATGTATGCTTGAGCCTGTTGTGGGGGCATAATCCACGTTTTCTGAACCCAGAACATGACTTAATTTAACTAAATTATGAGTATTGCATGAAACCAGGGGAGTCCAGGATTACAAGTGTGCCTGCATTCAGGTTGTTGGAGTGTCAATAGCAATATGAGGTTCATGTTCATATTTATGGACCATTTAATAGTCCAAATTCTAAATTCCCCAACTTGAATTCATTGATATTCCCTTCCCTAAGCCGACTGGATGCTACCCCCTTTGAAGAGATCATATATTACGCTGGAGAAAGGTACAAGGAACCGAAGGCAACATAGGAATAGGATGGAAGTGAGAACAGTTGTCAGGATAGGCAGTTCCTGAAAAGTTTAATGACCTACTTTTAGAATTCCCCTTGATTTCTTTTCCCCATTGTATTTCATGAACTGTCTGTATTTTGTTGCTTTACCTGAATGAAACAGTATAATTATGTCTCTCTCTCTCTCCCCCCCCCTCCCCCCCCCCCGCACACCAGTATGCATGTATGGGTACACACAAACACTCACACTCAAGAATTACAGTTACAGTTGCAGAATAAAGTGACAAAAGTCATAATAGATACAATATAGTATATAAAGTCTTAAAAATAGTGCCTAAGACTAGGTTACTGCAAAAATCTCTTGTTACTGCAAAAAAAACCCATCAAATTTTTACCTTGATTGCTTGTGTGTGTGTATGTGTGTGCGAGCGCGCTCACGTGTGTGAATATAAAAAACAACTCATTGTTCCAATTTAGACTGACATGCATTTCTCTCTCCGATTTAAAGACCAAAAGAGTGCAAGGTTTGGAAGTTGGGGCAGTCGGGAACGAGAGAAAGAGAGAAAGAAAGAAAGAAAGAAAGGAAGGAAGGAAGGAAGGAAGGAAGGAAGGAAGGAAGGAAGGAAAGAAAGAAAGAAAGAAAGAAAGAAAGAAAGAAAGAAAGAAAGAAAGAAAGAAAGAAAGAAAGAAATGCTCACGTTTTCCATTAACTCCCACCCTCAATAACAATAATAAAAGATCTTTTGCCTTTCCCCACTGAGCAGCCACACACATTTTAATCAGGGCAAAAAGAGATTTACGCATGGGAATACCTCCCCTTTATCAGACACAGTATGTCTGACACGAGAGGATTTTACAACAGGCAATTCATATCCGAGCGCAAGCTGTCATTTATGAAATCACTTCTGACTGTTATCAATCTCAGAAGTCACTCATAATGATAGCAGGTCGAGCAAATTTCTGGTTTTGCCCATGTAAAACAAAACAAAACAAAATTAAGGTGCTTGGTGATTAGAGCAGCAGTCTAGCGAGTCAGCCCCAAGATAGAGATAACTATTGGAGTTACAGAGGCATCTGATCTGGGTGATAGAGAAGCTAGTTTTAGAATTGCAAATCTCAACCTTTTTCCTTTTAGTCTCATTAGCAAACTGTATCGTCCAGCAAACCATGCCATAACTTTCGGCAAGCCGAAAGACACAGCACCTTGGTCAGCAACTTCTCTATAGTTTTCCCTGCCCTTTGGGACACCTTTCCCCAGAGATCTGGCAGGCCCCACCCTCCTTGCCTTCTGGAAGGCCTCAGAAAGCTGGCTCTGCCCACAGGCCTTGAGACAGGCGGAATCTGGAGTCCATTAAAATGGTGTACCGATCAATGGGAGAGCGCTGCCGTGGGGTACCATGAGTTTTGATAGAGTTTTATATGAGTTTTCTTATTTGGATTTTTTTTTCCTGTTAGTTTTACTATTTTGTATACGCTGCCCAGAGTTCTTATTACAATATGGGCAGCTATTATAGCACAGCTCCCCACTTTGGCTGAGGAGAGGTGAACGGGCTCCCCCAAATGACTTGTCATCCCAGCCCATGTTTTCCTCTAGAGCGACAGGTAGCTCTTGACTTAAGACTACAATTTTACAAACCACTTGTGCCATGGCTGCTTAAACAAATCACTGCCGTCATTAAGTGAACCACACGGTCATTAAGTGGAATCTGGATTTCCCTATTGACTCTGCTTGTCAGAAGCCAGCCGGGTGGATCACAAATGGTGATCACGTGACCCCAGGACAGTGCAACGATCGTTAAATATATGACAGTTGACAACCATTCAAATTTGGATCATGTGACCATGGGGATGTGGCAATAGTTGTTAAGTATGAGAACTGGTCATAAGTCACTTTTTTCACGGTCGTTGTAACTTCGAACGGTCACTAAACGAATGCTTGTAAGTAGTAGTAGAGCAGATTCTGTGGTACCTCCATGGGACTTACCTGATTTGAGACCTGAACCCCACATTATTTCCTTTTAGCATATACAGCGTATTTGTTTGAAACAGTTTGTTGATTGTGAAGTAAAATATACAGGCTTTACTATCAGTACTTGAATGATACAAAGACCTTCAGACTTTGGGAATTGCTTCTTTGTATCCATCATTAAAACACAACAGCACCAAACAATAAAAAAGCAGATTACAAAAGTAGATTTGTTTGAAAAAATCCACAGCAGCCTAATAATATATTAAATTTGGGGTTTTTTTTTAAAGGGTTTGCCTAGAAAAAGAATAACGGGAAATCGGATCCTGTAGATTCTAGGAATGCCACATGGGATAGGGGTTTTCCAAATCCAAAGAGCTACCA
The DNA here is from genome assembly GCA_032468235.1 of Pseudoxyrhopus heterurus. Lineage (NCBI taxonomy): Eukaryota > Metazoa > Chordata > Lepidosauria > Squamata > Pseudoxyrhopus > Pseudoxyrhopus heterurus. The sequence continues at coordinate 33,886 of JANHJO010010557.1, forward strand.
CAAAAAGGAAATTTAAAAACAGCTCCTTCCCATATTTCAGTCCAGGAGGGCAACTAGGATTAGCCTCCAATAATAATTTTAGGATTTAGGAAGATTACAAACCTACATAAGAACAGACTATGAATTGAGAAGCCAGTGAAGACTGCAACAATGGTTTTAATCCATAGTGACATTTCTGGACTGCCTTCGAGGACAGACCCCACAAACACTGTACTGGAATTTATTTATATATTTGTACCCCACCTTTATTATTTTTAGAAATAACTCAAAAGTTAGCAAGCACATCCATACACTTTCCTGCTCCTCTTTTCCCCACAACAACAACCCAGGGAGGTGCTATAAACATATTTTATATGGTTCACTAGTTCCCTTTTATTTCTAATTTTCATATTGTTATAATTGTTATAATAATTAGATATATTATGAATATTAACATTAAACTAAGAGTAGAGAATTGATATTAATGTAAGAAATATTGTTGTAAGTGTTAATTGTTATCGCACAAGATATTTGTACCCAGACGACACACTGTTTAATGGATGATGGATTGCTTGTAAAATAAAATAAAAAAACATATTTTTTAAAAAAAAAAAAAACCTAGGGAGGTGGATTGGGCTGAGGGAGAGTGACTGGCCTGAAGTCACTCAGCTGTCTGGCTTTCATAGCTAAGGCCGGACTTGAACTCACTGTCTCCCACTTTCTAGCCTGGTGCCTTAATCACTAGACCAAACTGGCTCTTTTGAAGCTCAGCCAGGTGCTTACCTGCACAAATTAACCATTACCTCTGTTTTGTCAGGAGTGAGTTTCAGGTAACTGGCCCATATCCAGCCCACTACCACACCCAGGCACTGATTAAGCAGCCCTTCCACTCCCTTACCTATATTTGATGAAAAAGAGAGATAGAGTTCTGTGTCATCGGCATATTGATATCACTTTCCTCTACATCTCTGAATTAATCTCAGTCAGCAGCTTCATGTAGATATAGAAAAATATGGGGAAATCAGGAAGAACACTGAAGATTCTCACAGTGTAAACACCGAGGTTGGATAGAAATCATCCAGTGCCACCTTTTGGAGACACAGCCAAGCAGGTATGAATGGAATTACAATTGATTCTATCTACACTTAACTCAATCATACATTTCAGAAAAATGCCACAATTGCAGAAATAATACTGAAAGCTACCAAGAAGTTCAGAAAAGTTAGCTAACCAATAAGCCACGAGGAGGTTGAGAACTGAGTAAATACACACGGTTAGTTGCAATCTACCCAACCTATTGCCAACATTTTCAGTCCTTTACAAGCATCAGTGATCTTTTAAAAATGTATCAAATATTTCAAACATAATCATCAAAACTACAGAATTTTAGGTGCGAGGAATATTTTTCCTACCGAGTCCAGAACCCAGAAGCTACAATTCACGTTTTGCCTCTGGGGTCAGTAACAAAATAGTTCTCCATGGAAGTTTGGGGTTGGCTCAGAAACTGTCAGCTGGTGGCCTTCGGAGAGTTGTATCTTTTGCCTCAAATGAAATCATTGTGACTTTAGAAAGCTGATCTGAAGACATTTTTAAAAAGTGTATTACTAATATACACTTAGTTTTCCGACAAAAACTCACTGGATTCTACAGAGTTAAATGGCACTGGGCGATTCTAATACGTTTGCCTGCTTTTCTATTTTAAAAGTCAAGAAAATTTTTGCTAAAACCCCATTGTTTTGCAAATAATTGTTTAAATACAGTACTAAAAAAAAGAGAGTCAAGAAATGCTCTTCCATTATGACCAAACCCCCCCCCCCATCAAAGGCCTTTTGACACTTCACTTATGAGATTCTCATATGTCTCCATTCAGTTCTCAAAAACAGGGTTTCGGAATGTCAGCATTTCCTGTAGTTTGGGTTTCCATCCTAACATGGAGCATGGCTGGAATAAATATTTGGCACTGGGCACCATCTTATCAACAGGCACATAAATTGACGGAAGTTCAGAGAGGAGCAGGAGAAGCAATCGAGCAGCTGGAAGGGCTAAGATAGGAGTAGAGATTAAAGAGCTGGACACTGAAGGGGGGGAACAGCTTCCAGAGGGGTGGCCATGTTATCCTGCTGCTGTAAAAGATGATAAAAAATACAGCATTTTAAAGACCAATTAGTATGCCAAAACCTGATCTTTCATGGCCTAGATTTCACTTCTTCACATGAAGTTCACAGAAATTTCTTCTACTAGCAATCTGCATGTCTTTAACATCTCATAACACGTTTCCTTATTTTGAATTGACAGTGTGGCTGTGAAGTGCTTTGCTAACGAAGAAATTTGTTTTGAAACCCAGGCAGTCACTAGTTGAAGTCAAAGCTACTACATACGGCTCCTGAATTCTCTGGTGTTTCCTCCAGAATCTCTCCCAAATATAACAGAAAGGGATTATTAGTGACAGCAATCCTATTAAACGTTCTGAATAAATATAAATGAAATGTAACTGAAATTAAATTATTTCATATTTTGACCTTAGTAACATTGTGCCCTCTACTGTTAGAGAAAATAGTTGTAGCTTTCTTGTTTTTAAAATGTAACAAAATAAAATTTCAAATTGATAAAATTAAAAAGTCTCTCTCTCTCTGTGTGTGTGTGTGGGTGTGTGGGTGTGTGTGTGTCCACACACACACAAAACTTTAGGTTCTGGATTTGCCAATATTCAAATGTATTTTATTTCAGGCCAAGAGCAGCATAAGGTAACATTTAAAACTGAACAAAGAATCCTTCCAAATACAACAGTTGATGTATACAAACTTTCAGCAAGATAAATTGAACATTCAAGTTATAGGAAAGAATTTTAAAATCCTTATGGGGCAAATTCAGTTATGGTTAATTTTATGTGGAAAGTATTAAAGTGATTGTTTCTATGAGGTTTGGGACCCATCCTCCTGGGAGGGGGAATTCTGGGAGTTGAAGTCCACAAGTCTTAAAACTGTCAAGTTTGAAGACCCCTGGTCTAGGTTATCTTCACCTTTTCTAGTTAAAACCTTCATTGGACTCAATCATCAGATAGATGGGTGGATGGAAAGATGCTTAATTGCCATCCTTTAAATCTAAAATAAGCCACTGGCTTGTATAGGATGGGAAAAGCAGAATGTCTTTTAGGCTGCACACAAAAAGGAGAGAGGAAAGACACTGATGAGGAAGATATCTTCATGTTTGGACAAGACCAAGCAATCAGGATGTTGCTGAATACCTTGTCAGACTACGTACACGTAAGAGCTACACACAGAGAAAGCTGTTTCTGGATCGTGCCCCAGCCTCGTAGATATTCTGTACATATTTGGAAGAAACTCATTTTTGAATCAGCAGGAGCAGCTTATCTGAACAGAAGTTGGAATGCTAGAAAAAATCTTTAGAAGTTCACGCGCTTTCTTAAACTAGTTTTTGATTTTATCAACCACTCTGCAAAAGGATAAGAAATGGACTTAGACCGAGGCAGCCCTGTTCCCTTCAGTCTCCATTAACTCCATTTTATCAACCTAAAGCACATTAAAGCAGCTCACGGGGGTTTCAGGGAAGTCTCTTTCCCAGCCCTACCTAGAATTATGGGGCACCGCAGTAGGGATTTTCATCTGGAAAGAGGATTATAGAACATCTGGAGGAGTGGCACAAGTTTGAGGAAGGCAGCTTTAGTGGATGCCTAAAGGACTGTAGCTTCCTCTTTGCCCCCACTTTCTTTCTTGTGCTAAGAACACTTTTACACCAAACAACATCCACTACCAAACAGCAGGAAGAAAGTACATTGTGTAGACCGTAAATAGCATTTGTTTTGTTTGTTCTCAGTTAGCCATACAATCTATTTATAAGATAGAGGAAAGAGAAGATTGTGACCATAACTAAAGTTCCCTTTTTTTTTCTGAATATTGCTTTCTTTGTAGCCTGCTTCCCCTGTAAGCAGCTCTGTCTGCTCCCCCCACACCCCGCCAATAACTTCAGGAACACAAC
>JANHJO010010557.1:204267-215536 GCA_032468235.1 Pseudoxyrhopus heterurus
ATTGAGGGCAAAAGAAGAAAGGGACGACAGAGAATGAGGTGGCTGGATGGAGTCACTGAAGCAGTCGGTGCAAGCTTCAATGGACCCCGGGGGATGGTAGAGGACAAGAAGGCCTGGAGGAACATTGTCCATGGGGTCGTGATGGGTCGGACACGACTTCGCAACTAACAACATTTTTGTCATGTTCAATACAAGAATTAAGAGCTTGCTTATGCAACTTTCATTCCACAAAATCCTTTGCAGTGAGACTGTAGCAAAGCACATGCTGATCCATACATCTGGGTCCAGTAACTACAGAAAACAATTGGTTTGTCTAAAGTATGGCAGGATGAATGAAATCAGCTCACATCAAAATTATTAGAAGTAACTGTATAGTAAAATGAGATCTTTACTTCTAGGGTGATCCTGGACCTAGTGGCATCCCAGGCATTCCAGGTCCTACTGGAATTAGAGGCTTCACAGGAGCCCGTGGTTCTGTTGGAGAGAAAGTAAGTGTTCAAGAAGATGGATAGGAAACAATGTGAAGCTTAATAGTTATGATGGGTATTGAATAGAATAAAGGTCTATGCTGTCCCAGGCTAATTTAATTTAACTGGGTTATTTGGCTGCAACCACCATGGACCTCTAATTGCAACTTGCTTGAAATGAGTAACATAAGGGTGCTGTGTTGCTATATCTTGGGTAAAAGATTCCATGGATCAATTTCCTTACTGTTATTGGAAACATCATGCTAGGATAAATGAGCCTTTGGTCTCTTCAACCACAGTGAAGTTCTCCTGTTCCTGCCTGCATGTTTGTGATCTAAAAGATCCAATAGAAAAGGAGAAAGAGAATAAGAAGGGAATATGAAATGATGGCACCTCCATGGAAAATCATCTTCTTCTGTTTTACTTTCCATCACAGGGGCCAATTGGGCTGAAAGGAGCAGAAGGGCCACTTGGTCCAGCAGGCACCATGGTAAGTAAACTAGTATTTTCCCCTAACAACAAAAGGAAGATCAGACTTCCGTTGCAGAATGGAGAGAGAGGGTGTGCAAATAATACTCATTATCAGTGAAGTGAAGACACCCTTACTGCAGCAAGGTAGTCTTGGAGTCAAATTCTTGGTAGTGATGTTGCAGCCTAAATTAATTAATAGCAAATATTAATCAAAGGAGAGGCTTGCATTAGAGATAACTTCAGATCAAAGAGATGGGGTTCATAAATTTATTCTCTCCTGATAGGGTCCTCCTGGGGAGCGAGGTCCCTCTGGGGCAGCTGGAGGCATTGGACTCCCAGGAAGAGGGGGTAATCCTGGAGCACCTGGACCTGCAGGGGAGAAAGGAGCACCGGTATGTACAAGGCACCATTTTGCCATTAATGATCAATTTTAGAAATAGACATTCACAGCTCAACACAGGTCTTACCCTAAAGAGCAGGTGAATGAGAACTTAAATAAAGGAAAGTCATCTAGTGAATGCTTATTATAGCCTATCCCAACTTCCAGATGTGTTAGCCTACAGTTCCTTCTCTGTGATGGGAATGTATCTCAGCTTGTTGGAGAACATCAGATTGGAAATCATGGCTTAGAGAGAATTTTAAGATGAAACCATAGGATCCAGGAGTTGAGTAGTAATAAATCCTTAAGGTCTGATTCTTTTACTTCCAATCCAAAGAGATTCTTTGCTCAGATCCATAGGGGACATCACTTGCTCCATCCCGGATCTGGTTCTATCCATTATAAGATGGTATAAATTCAGCCCAGCAACTGCTTTGGACATTGTGCATAAAACCATGCCTTCCCTCTCATTTCATCACTTTATATTTTAATCTTTTTGATGGGGAACAAGACTTTGCATTTCTAAATGCAATATGCAAAAATTTGCACTTAGCCAAGTTTAATTAAAATCTAAAAGAGTGTCACTATCAGATTAAAATACTAATAGGAAAAAGAAAAGTGTTGCAGATAAAAATGGATTTAGGGGATCCAAATAGGAAGAATGAATAACAGTATTAAAAAGTTTTCCAGACGCCCACTCCTATTATTAAGAAATAGTACCATTATGTTAATACTTGCCTTATAAATTGCCAATTGCAGCACTTTAAGAAGCAAACTGTCCATCAGAACAGGACGATACATGAAGCAGTGGCACTTATACAAGATTTTGTCTGTAATTTCTTGGTATAAATAATGTCAAAGTCAAATCTCAAGATTTGTTAGACTCGAATGTGCTCATTAGGTCACAGGCTGATTTGTAAAAATTACTACAAGTAAAAATGAAAGGAAGAAAACTTGCCATTACTGGTCTGTGCTGATTATTTATCTTTTATTCCTAACATAAATTGGGACTATTAATTGACTGGTTGGCAGCAACCTAATTTTTATGTAGCTTTGTGGCCACTTTGAGGGTTTTGTATCAGCATCCTCTGTGTGACATAACTCAGATGTAAATTTGTATGTCTATGCTTTGTATATAACTTGTGGATCGCAATGGATCTTTGATTGCCAGTATGTAGTTAGTTTGAAATTTTAGTATTGAGAATTCTACAGAAAGTTTATTCCCAAAGTGTGTCTAATAAAGGTATCCATTAACCCGCAGCATCTACTTTTCGATGCACCGTGAAAATTCTTTTTCCATAACAGACATCTTTAGTTGACCATGTTTTTATGTTTTCTTTTTCCCAGGGTGATCGAGGACCAATGGGACCGTCTGGTCGTGATGGAATCCCAGGTCCAGTGGGGCTTCTAGGCCCAGCTGGGCCTCCAGGACTTGCTGGAGAAGATGGTGACAAAGTAAGGGATCTGTATTTTTGGAGGAAATAGGAGGTGTACTGGATCCATTCGATTACATAGACCCGTTTTTGTTTCCTTGGCAACACACGGCTTGGCAACAACTTTATTGAGATTTTCCTAGCAATTATTCCTACAGCTGGTTTCCTCAGCCAAGACTTTAGTCGGTGGGAGAAATGTTCCTGATAATAATTGCTGTAATGATGTTTTCTCTCTTTTTTCCCCTGTCCTCTGTCTCTTAATGTATGTGTGTGTAGGGAGAAATGGGTGGCCCAGGACAGAAGGGAAGCAAGGGCGACAAAGGAGATGCGGTGAGTCAGGAGGAGATTGCTCAAAGGCTTCGATGAAACTTCTAACAATTGCCCTTTAAAACTACTCCCACATTTGCTTGCCATTTCTTTAAGGTTGGACTACTGGGATTTCTTTAAAAGATTGGAAGACCAGGAATTCAGCACCAGGAACAGAGAACTAAGTGTCACTGTTTTACGTACTTTCTCTTTCCACAGGGTCCCCCAGGACCAACCGGGATTCAAGGTCCTATTGGGCATCCAGGATCTGCTGTGAGTCTTACTTCAACCCAACACTTTTTGCTGAAACAATATGGATTTAAGAAGTTTAGTGTTTGACCATATTGAGTTAAAACCCGAAATATCCCTGTTGGGCATCATATCGGGGAATATTAGCAAGGGAACTACTTATTTGATCTTGCATGTTCTGACAGCAGCCAGGATCGCATATGCGCAGTCCTGGAAGAATGAGGAAACTCCCACGGATGCCCATACAATTAAAAAAAAATATTGGACTGTGCAGAGATGATTAAGCTTACCCTTAAAATTAAAGAAAAAGACGACTCAGATTTTTTTCAACTGTGGGATGTTTTCTATGAATGGTTAAGGGATAGATACAGAAATTAGAGAAATGTGTAATTAGGAAATGTATTGGATGTATATTGTTATGAGTATTTATATACATGAAATAGGATTGTAAATATTAAGAAGAGATATACACCTAGAACACGCATTGCCCAACGTTGAAGTGCTAATTTGTGATTTTAATCAATAAACTATTAAAAAAAGTTTAGTGGAGAAAAAAAAGCTTTCCTCTTACTGTATTTTCAGTAAATCCAAAATGCCCTAAGATTTCCCCCCCTGAAATGTTTGTCTTTGTTTCAAGTAAATATATACATCATTTCCCTTCAAACTGTTTTGTCTCCTCTATGCACAGTTCAGCTCCTTTACCTTACCCCTATTTTCTTTAACTATTAAGAACTAACAGTAATGTTTTCAGATCCTGCTTGGTTAAAATGCTTTCCATTGTGTCACATTCATCCCAAATTTTTGGATTGCTTAAAGCAAGTGAAGAATCGTTGATACATATTATCATACATATTATCTCTAACATAATATTTTGCTATTAGGGAGTTGATGGGGAGCCTGGGCGCCGAGGACAGCAGGGCATGTTTGGCCAAAAAGGAGATGAAGGAACCCGTGGTTTTCCAGGTGTCAGTGGCCCACCTGGGTTACAGGTGGGTATGAGACCAACAAACAATCTTTAGAAAGGCTACACTAATTTGAATGAAGGCAGCACGGAAAAAAAAAACACGGGTTTCAATTAATTTTATTTCTTTATCCAGTTAAATCCTGTCCTTCCTTTGGGAATTCAAAACAGCTCATCCAAGGATCACCCATTTTATCCTCATAACACTAGCATTGTGAAGTAAGGTTGGCTAAGAGATAGTGCCTGTTAATTCACCCAATGAACTCAGTATCTGAGTAGAGACTTGGACCTGGTTTCTCCAATCCCAGACTAATTCCTTAATCCATTATGTATTATTCAGTGATGAAATTTGCACAACATGTTTAAGCAAATCTGTGAAAGACATAATAGCTATAGTTACACATTAAACTTGAATGATTTACAACCTGGGTAGCTTTGTTTTGGTTTAGTGTTATGCAATCACAGTTATCTTTAGCTGGTTCATTGTACAAATTGACTGTTGAATTAAAAGCCAAATATCCAAACACATGAAGTTCAAATATAAAAAACTTTGGTTTATGATTCTAGCTGAAACCAATCTTTGGCTGAATTTTGATATGCTAAAATTTGATATTTTGGGAATATTAATTGAAAGGGAATTGGCATTTATCACAGTCTGTTGAAATCTTGAAGCTGAAAACATGTCACGATAAAAATTAAAATGTTTCATTTGATTATTCCAGATTTTGGCGCATTTACACAATCACGTCATTCTCATGGCTATGCCTACATCGATCTCCCTACTAAATCTGAAGTTCATTCACAAATATTTAGAACAAAGAAAAGAGAAAAAAAAAACCTACCTAAATTTCAAATATGCTCTTTTAAATCTGATCATTGTCCAGAATCAGAAAATAAATGGAATGCTTTCTATTGCTCAACTGTAGTCTGCTATATACGTGTGTGTTTCCCACACAGGGAATGCCAGGACTCCCAGGTGAGAAGGGCGAAAGTGGTGAAACTGGGCTAATGGTAAGAGCCATTCATTTCCCCTCTGGCTTCACCTTTGACCGGGGGCTTGATTTTATTACCACTTATGAATCATTCTGATGAGAAAATTGCTGTGCCGTATTCATACTTGGAAGATGACAGTTGGTACATTTAGTGACAGATGGCAGTCTGACCACATCTCATCACCATCACCCCATACTAAATGGGGAGGAGCAATCTGAAAAGGTATAAAAGGGCTGTCCCATATGCCCTTCTCTGAGTGCCAGAAAATGAGCGAGTATAGTCCAGATATTGAGGTATCATTTGGCACTTAGCAGAAATTACTGAGGTAATTGATCAGGAAGGTCAGAGGCCTGTACTTGTGTATATATTTATGTATGTATAGAGATAATAGTATTTGAAATAGATAGGATTTATTATTTTATTGTTTTACTGCGTATAATAAACATTAGTATTACCTGTTGCAAAGAGGCTCAGAGTCTTTCAATGCCCTTCAGCGATCAATCCAAACATCTATCAACCTCAACTCAATTCTTTACTTAAATCCTAACACATTCCCTTTCCGTTTTCTCTAGGGCCCACCTGGAGCTCCAGGGGCCCAAGGCCCACAAGGTCCCAGTGGTGGAGATGTGAGCAACATTTTTTTTCCCCTCATGTAAAGCAAAGAGGGAGAAGAGGGATTTCAGACATTTGAGTATTCTGGATAACTCAAAACTATATTCCCATCTTCCTCTTGGGGAAGACGGAGACATCAATTGGTATAGAAGTATTAGACTGATAGTTTTGGGCAATCCTTGAAAGTTAGTTGTGTGGAGTTGCAACACGTTATATGAATGAGTGCAAAGTAGTTGGACTATTGAGAAGAAATGCTATGAAGTGTTGCTCGTTGAATATGAAAATATGGCAGACGAGAAAATTCCAAATTTTTGTATAGCTCCGATTTACCACACTGAACCATATTCCAGATATGTTCCAAGCCATAGAGCAGCACATTTATTCATAGTGCTGAGCTCACATGTTCATTTTATATTAAAGCTGCTGTGTAATATATATACAGTACAGTGCACATTGAGCAATCTTCTAAATGGAAATGATCTTCATTCATTGACTTTGTAACAACAGTTTCAAAACAATTAGGGTTATGGTGACCACATATATTTTTTTTTTCATTTATTGATTGGGTTTTTATGCCATTACTCATTCTAATAGTTTTAGATGCAATATAATCAGAACCATAAAGCATGGATGCTCCTGGGGATCCTTGCAGATCGAAAGACAGAATGGAAAATTAAGAAGTAAATTAAACAGGCTAATGGCTATTGAAATAAACCTAGCATATAGATTAAACTGATAGAGACAGAAAAAATTAATACAGTCATAAAACAAATTCAGCCTTCCCTTTATCAATAGAAGCTCAAAAGCAGGCCCACGGAAATAGAACAACTGCTAAGCATAGCTTCATGTGTCTCCATGATGTGCTAATTTGATGGATGAATAGTCCCACCAGGAATGCATACCCAAGAGACCTCAATAGCTGTAGCTATTGAGCAGGTAGATAGCTGCTTAGGTAATGCAGCATGTCAAGTAATCACATGAAGACCCTTGACAATCAATTTAAGTAAGTGCCTGGGCTCAGCAGCATCCATTAATTTGTAGGGCCTTCTGATGTGCATGAAGTTCCCTTCATGTGAAAAGAGAAACATAGTTTCGTGTCAGGAAATACTCTGGGTATTAAATTGCACAGAGTCCAAAGATGATAAATGTCAGTGAGCTGTGGCATAAGGCAAAAGGGGATAAGTTAAAAAAGACCAAGGCTTCAGATATTGAACACATGTAATATTAGTTGGAGGGAACAGAATGCTCTGAAGTGATTAAGTAATCAGTTTAGCAGTTAACACTCAGGACTGAGTGATTTCTCCGAACTAGTTGTTGTGTATCTTTTTATTTCAGGGCCCACCAGGTCAGCGTGGTGGGGTAGGCCAGCCTGGTGCCGTTGGTGAAAAGGTGAGGCCTGAGAGGATATTTCAGGTGGAGGTCTAACCCCTGTGATATACAGATGACTTCACCCAACAGGTTGTAAGGGATGTGAAGTATTTGATGCCAGCATTGGGGGGATTTGGGATTTTTCCCAAGGGGAGGCAGTTGCAGTGCAGTGCAGAAAGAATCTATGAAGCTAGATTGTGTTTCTGATTCTTTCTATCCCATTTCTATATTCTGTTTCTGATCTCTTTTCACCCCCACCTTCCAAAATATGCATGGGAATACATATGCCTTTCTCGTAACAGATGCATGCGGGCAAGCATTTTAATCCGGTGCATTTTGAAATACTACTTCCATTCTATCCACATTTTGGGATGCATTTTTTATTTTAATATATTATCTTTTATTTGGAAATGGCATAGCAATAAGAGTATGCCATGAAGGAGATTTGTGTTTTAATTCTTGTGCTGGGTTGGAAAATGCAAATGAGATAAGTTTGCATGAAAGTAGAAAGCCAATGAATTAATGGCCTGTCACTATGTGATGGTATTGGAACCAACACCATGGGCCTCAGCATTTTCCTCAGTACCTCCACATCTCTGCAAGGGAACAGAAGGTTGTAATTTCCCTGTAAAATTTGCATACAGACTCTTTTCTCTGGCAGCCTAGAATTTAGCTAGCAGCAGATACATGGGGCTTTCAGTTATTCAAGAGGAAACAAATTCAGTGTGGTAACAAATAGGAAGGGAAGAGAGTATATGGAAGCTGGAAATATCGAGAAATTAGTGTATGTCCATTGTTGGCATGTGCTATCAACAGGTAGAGGAAGAATTATAAAGAACGTTTTAGCTTGCAGAGCATGTCTATAGATAGAAGGATACAAAATTCTTCATAATATACATTTGCTCTAGGAAATCTAGATCCAATAGCTTCTGGGCAGTCCTGAAGTTCCTGGATATATCAGAAGCTGAATCTTGTCTCAGCGGACAGTTTCTAACCAGAAAAGTCTTCTCTTGATTAGAAACTTTCATCCTCATTCTGTGATTTGGAGAATGTTGAGAGTGTATTACAAAATTTTACATAAAAAAATTTAATAGTCTGTATGGCTAATAAAAAAATGTTCACTTCAAAACAAATTGACAAGGATGCCTGTCACCCCTACCCCCCCGGCCTCTCTATTTCTGGATATATGATATACTTCCAAGCAAAGCTCTGGGCTGCTTTCAGGTGCTATCTTTGTTCTAAAAGTGCTTGTAAGAACCAACAGTGTTATTGGAAATGAAGATCATGCTGAAGTTATTTTTTCAAATAAAATATTTTTTTTAAATAAAATAAAATAAATAAAATAAAATGGCAGACAGCATGGCAGAGACCAATGAAGTGGTTCATAGGTACATTGAGGAATTCTAGTTTTTAAAAATGGATGGATACATTTTAGTATGTGTCAATGTGCATGTCTGAAAACTGGTCTCAAATAAGAACTGGAATTGGCTAGGCTAAAGATTCAGTCTTTATTTTTTCTCTACCTTCTAGGGTGAGCCAGGTGAAGCAGGGGATCCTGGATCACCAGGGGAGCCAGGCATACAAGTGAGTTTCTAAATTTTGAGAAGACTTCACATGTGGTACTCCTTCCCCATTCGTTGTAGGGCATGCTACCGGTACTTGGAACTCAATGTCTCGCTATAGTACATCCATCTCTGAAGTGTAGGGTCACTTGATTAATTGATCCTTCCCTGTCTTCGATTAAGTGAGCAACTTAATGCTCAGGATGATTTTAAAAAGACATACTCTGGTGGGAATCTCCCACTACAATGGTAGAGGGACTCTGGGTTATATCTGTCTGTGCATTCACAGGGAGTGAAAGGTGATGTTGGTGAAAAAGGAGATTCTGGCCAGTCTGGAGCAGCAGGGCCACCTGGGAAAAAAGGCCCCCCAGGAGAAGATGGATCCAAGGGGAACATGGTGAGCTCATGATTTCTGAATGTCAGAGTGGCAACAGCTATTTGGTCCTACCTCTTTTATGGAAAAATATGTCGGATCCATCTAAAATGACACATAAAATGATTCTTTTTTTTCTTTCTTTCATTAATTCGTTTTCTTTCTTTCTTTATAACTGTAAGGTTAGGTAATGGTCAGTTTTGATATATCTTGGTGAATATGCCACAAGCACAATCACAGTCCAGTTCCACCCCAAAACTGTTCATGCTATTCCTTTTTTTTAAATAGTTTTTATTAGTCATTTTCTTCTCTTTTTGCATTACAATTCAATTTCTCTCAACACACCAGTGCATGAGTTCCAATAATATATCAAAGGTGAATAAGGTATACAAAATATTGAGTTATATATTCATTCTCATTTAAAAATACATGGAAAATATACCTAGAAACGCAATCAGGAATATATATAATATCTTATATTTAATTGCAATAGAATAACAAAATCCTATACTTACTTATCTTTTATAGTTAACTACTATATTTTATGGCCGGGTTGACTATGCACTTCTATAGCAACTTCCAGGAAAGATTTTGCAGCTGCTTTGAATGGATAGCTGAGTGAGGACTCTCATTTTGGAGTAAAGTAAAGTTAATTGCATCTTTTCAAGATACAGTTATTATCAGTTGATATCAATCGATTAATATTAATTGATAAAACTGGAAGGGACCACTTGGCTGTCAGTTGCAGTCCTCTAACATAGTTGGCATAATTCAAGATGGTGTTCTCTCAATTCAGATCTTAAATTCAGGAGATCGAGAAATCCATAAACTGACATAAACTGCAATTTTATACTATTTTCACTTAGGCTTGTGAGGGAATAGTTTCCTTTCCCCTCTGGAGAAACTGGTACTTTCTGATATTTATGGCTTATTGCATTTCTCCATCACAGGGTCCGATAGGATTCCCTGGTGACCCGGGTCCAACTGGAGATCCTGGTCCTCCTGTAAGTATCAGCTTTGAACTGAGTCACAACATTGTCACATTTCATTTCCGGCTTTGGAAAAGAATTTAGTGGGGTAAGAAGTAGGAAAAAAGTTTGAAAGCGACAGCTTCTGTTTTGTTTTTAGGGAAAAGGGGGATCTCATACTGGGATCCTACTCAGGCCTTGTCTTTCATAACTTTAATTACATGAAAGTTGCACCCCTGTTTGCTCTTTTTCTGGGGAGAGTTAGGGTTAGGGACTACCCCAATTCTACCCTGAATTAGGAGATTAATAACAAGAGAGTTCACTGTTAGGCACTCAATTCAGCATCTAGGAATTGTTTGTTTAACTTTCCAACTCCTAGGAGCTGCTGTTTTTAGATTTATAATCAATCATAGCTTTAGTTGGTTGGAAGGAGAGACAAGAGCTTGGCTCCTTTTTATGTTGGGGTGAATGATCACATAGAAGAGGGATGCAGAACCTGTGGCCTTCCAGGTGTCATTAAACTAATGCTAACAGCAACCGAATCCGGCAGGTCTGGTGATTAATTTTCCTGGGAATTATAATTCAGCAAAATCTGCAGAGGTTTCTTGATGTGAATAATAAAGAGGTTTTAATTATATTCCTAATATATATGTATAAGGGTTTGGAGCTAGATTGGGTATGAAATTAATGAATAGGAAAAGTTTCTATGGGTGAAGCTCCCTAAATATCCTGATGAGGTCTGAGCATATTCAGTGACTAGAGAAGCTTGTTTCAAGTTGGAATGGGAAAGCACAAGTGCATTGAAGGAAGAAGGTGTGACAAAGTTAGTGATGAAGCTCTGAATCGTAGCCTTCCATGTTACAACATTTTGTTGCAGGCCTCATTTGTATTATCTGTACTCAGAATCTGATTTGCTTTGCTCCTGTTTACTGTGCAGGGCCTAGATGGAATTTCTGGTGAGAAAGGTGACGTGGGAGATCCAGGACTTCCAGTAAGTATAGAAAACATTCCTGGTGGAGAAACTATACCTTCTACTCTATAGCAATATTCTTCTTCACTTTTGGGGGAAAAAAGTCTATATTGTACTTCGATAACAACAATATATATTGAGGTTTTATTGATTAATT
>JANHJO010010558.1:5939-16818 GCA_032468235.1 Pseudoxyrhopus heterurus
TAGGTGGGCAGGAGCTGGGGCAAATAATGGGAGTTCACCCTGTTGCACGGAGCTCGGAGCTCGAACCTCAAGCCCAGGCTGTCAGT
This sequence comes from Pseudoxyrhopus heterurus, assembly GCA_032468235.1. Taxonomy (NCBI): domain Eukaryota; kingdom Metazoa; phylum Chordata; class Lepidosauria; order Squamata; genus Pseudoxyrhopus; species Pseudoxyrhopus heterurus. Next base: position 6,026 of record JANHJO010010558.1, read on the forward strand.
TCTCCAGCTGACAAGCTCAGTGTCTTTAACCACTGAGCTGTCACACTCCATGATTTACATGAGGGTGGGTTTAAATATGCATTTTATTTATAAAAGAGGAATCCATTTCACTATAGATACCACTAGGACCATATAAGAGAATTTTCCATAGCAGGTCTTTGAAAGATTCATGGATAATCTCTGGTAAATCTATAGCAAGATGTATGCAGGCTGGGAAGATGGCTTTTCCTAGAAGGAGAAAAAAGGCCTTTCTTTTTAACATTTGTGAGGTTTTATTTCTTTGAACATTAGACTTTCTGAAGAATACAACCTTCTCTCTCAGCACATCTAGGAATTGCTTATGTCTTAATTCATAATTTTGTATGAACAAATAATTCTTGTAGGAAGTAACAAGTAAAAGCCTTTTCTCTTTAAAGAGTTACACTGGGCCTCTTTCTCTGTCTCCCCCCCCCCCATAAAAAAGATAGAAAAAAAAACTTCTTGGCATCTTCCTAATGTTTATGAAGAAAATGTACCTTTTGTCTTGATCTGCTTGGCAAATAATCTGTATAAAACTTTTTAAGATGAAATCATTAGGAAAAAAATGCCACACTTTGCTATAGTTCAATAGAAATAGTTAAAAAGAACAGAGCTGCCCTAATCAATTAATTCTATCTATGCATCTATGTGGATAAAGGGTATCATGTGAACAATTATGTGAGTAAATTATAACAACTGCTTAATTGCAATGGCCTTTACTTCTTCTAAGGTATTTGTGCTGGAAAAAAATGAAGCCTTGAAGGGAAAATATCCTACGAAACTGAGAAAATTATCATGCTGTGGGGCTTTGCAATGCCAGGTGTTCAATTATGCATTTATAAACAATAGCCAATTCCAAGTGTCTGCTACAGAATATATTATTTTCTTACAAATACAGCTGATCATGTACACCAGCTGACTGCAAAGCTGACTTACTTTGTCTAATATAATGAGAACTCAATGAAAGTGGCTGTCTTCATCCTTGGATATACCTGTCCAGCTGGGAATGGACAAATATGCTGTTATCTCACTTCCCTGGGAAAATGTGTCTTATTATCCATCAGCAAACTCTTACTGTATGTCCTGTATTAGAAAAAGGACGCACAAATAATTGGGGAGGAAATTGAACTCAAATGCCATGACAACCTTTTCTCACTACAACCTGGGATATTTCTTCAGATGGAGTCCTGAGTACCATCAGTGATAGATGATGGACATAGGCAATAAACTGGTATATTGGGTTGGAATATTAGCTCTCACAGTTGTATTTTGAAAGGAGAAATTGGTCAACAGTAGCATAGGGAATAAAGGGGGGAAATATACAATAATTAAAAAGAGATTGACATACCTTTAGGATTTCTCTGCATTGGTCCTATCTGAGTATTATACATCCAAAAAGCTAGTATTACAACTAAACATTGTTCCTACCAGTCTTTTTTTCATCTACTGAAATATAATTTGCTGTAGAAATTATAATAATAATAATAATAATAATAATAATAATAATAATAATAATAATAAAAATAGTTTATTGATTAGCATATGGCCACATCAGAATACAAAGTACAGAACAATAATAGGACCGTGTGTAACAAAATAGTGTAAAAGGCAGAAGTAAAAGGGAATACAAATCATATTTCTATATCACCCTTATATATACCTCAATCAGATTTACATAAGCAGTTCTTGGTTGTACAGTTTTCTTCAGATAGGAAGCTGTGCTATGTCATTTAGGTTCTGACCACACATGAAATATGTTCTTTTAATATATAGATCCCAACAGGCCATTCATCTAATGTGCGATCCAAGATATTGATCTGTCTCTTTCTTATACAGTTGGCTTTCAAATAATAAATGAGTTGTGTCCTATATTTCTTTAGAAATTCTTTTAAATGAGAGAGGTTTTGGAGAAATTCACATGGGTGATATTCTTGCTCTTATTTAATTACCAGGCACCAAAGGTTTTTTTTTTTTGTAAATTATCATCTAGAGAGAATCTGCAAATTCCCTGATGTCCCCCATTTGAATTCCATCTGAAAGGAAAACATGGGGTATTTCACCCCACTGGGTATTATTATCACAGCTAGGGAGACCCACCTGATTTCTTGGTTTAATAGAAAATGTCAAAAAGGTCCCTTGTGCTAAGCCTGCCAGATTTGCACTTGATGAGGCAATATGTCTCAATGTAACTATTTGCTCTACTTCCAGAAGGCACAGAAATGAGCCTGATCTGATTTCATCAGCTACTTCACCATGAGAAAGATCATCTAAGTCTGAACAAAAGCCAGTTGTATATGTAATGGTAAGTGGGAACAACTTTGCGAAATAGAGGGAAAAGTTGCAGCCAGGGCAATGCTTGGATAAGAGGCAGCTTACCGGGCAGAAGGAATGTGAGCATGGCAAAAAGGACCCTCCCTAGTTTCTTGGGCTGTATAGATGACAGGAGAGAAATGTACTTTCAAACTTTCAATATTATGTTATAAACCTTACAATAAAGTAAAATTAGTTCACCCGGATGCGCTTCCTGTCTGGACTACCCTGCAAAGTTGACATTGTACAGAATGCGAACCAAACTTCTATAGCTACCCTTCCATTAAGGTTGTGCAATATTTCATAGAGATTCTTCAGTGGAATATTTCCTTGCATCTTCACCAAAGCAAAGCAATTGATCTTCTAATCATCTGCTGAGCCCTCTATCCAGTTCTCCTAAACAGACTGAAGCTCCAACCAGGCACTCCTTTATAGATGTGCACATAATCAATACCTACAGGTAAGGAGATCACTATTCATATCTGCCTCTCCTATTGCCTTGAAAATGGTCCACAACCAGCCTGGTTTAGACACAAGCAAAAAAGGTCCAATATGAAAATACTTACAATTAAAGTAGGCAGTACTAGCTTATCTCAGAACTGATAGGTCAATTTATTCAGAGAAAGGGAGAGAGGGAAAGCAAGATCACAGAGTACAGAAAATTAAATATGTATAATTAGAGATAAGAAAAAAAAAATACAAACTGCAGGAATGGTAAGGATAATGAGGTGGGTGTGGAATCCAGATCTTTGCCAGTCAGGGATATGAAATGTCAGCTATAAATGCCTGGTGTTTCTTCTCCAGACTTCAGTTTTGCTCTTTCTGTGTGACCATGTGACACATGAATGTACTGTATGCTCTAAAGCAGAGCCAATACATTCAAACAGCATTAATGGGCTATGGAATACTGGCAGCAGAACAAAGTACAGTGGAACCTCGGAACAAGACCGCAGTCCGTTCCCGGACTGCGGTCGTGTTCCGAAGCGACTCTCACTGCGCATGCACAGAAGGGGAAATGGCATGGAAAGGAATCTTTCCACGCTGTTTTTTTGTTCACCAACCAAGTTTTGAGTCGGTCCCTGACTCAAAACTCGGCTGGCTTTTTTGGTCGTGTTGCAAATTGGTCGCGAACGGAGGTGTTCATGAACCGAGGTTCCACTGTACTCAATTAAAGTTTCTTATAAAATGTATGGTGAATCTATGAGTTTATGGAAATGTAAGGTAACAAATTAACAATGTGAAGTACCCTCAGTATGTGAAACACCTCGTTACCTCAATAAGGAAGCATTAATAAAGAATTAAAGCTGCCATTTGTTTTTAAAGAAAGCTGTAGACTGGGATCTAAGAGGCCTTACATTTGCTAGAACCAGTTGTTACTTCCTACAAAAATAATAGTTTCCCAAAAGGTATTTCATGACAGGCAAAAGAAAGATCACATGTTCTGTTCCACAATACTTCAAAACATTATATGGAAAAAATGCAGAGTAGATCCTGGTCATAACATGTTGTCTTAAGCCAGATTAATTTTCTAATTCTTTAAATATTATTCTTTTGTGCTTGTTTAGAATGACAAATTATTTCCTGTTAGAGATTATTTGCTATTCTCTCTGGATAAAGACTATCTATGCAAATACTGGTAGATGTGTGCTTCTTTATGTAAAAACAGCTTAAACGGTATCAACCAGTGAATGGTCAATTAACTGCATATATAACTGTGGATTGATCTTTTTTCACTCTCTGTTTTGGAAATATTTTCACATCTAACTCTCCCATAGGTGTCAGCATTGCATAAATTATTTTTATGAAAACATGTTTATAAAGAGAAAGCTCTCCATCCAGTCTTTCTGTTTGCTGCTTCAGAACTTTACTGCACATCTCAGACCTCCACGCACGTCTCCCAACTCACCTGTTTATGGATTGGGGCTATGAGATGATATTCACCTATTAGAGATCAAACTTCATTGGCCTCTTTAGAAATGAGAGGGATTCACACTTGCTGCCTCACCCATCATCCTCTGCTTCCCCAGTACAGAAATGGAAGAAGCTTACTATGCTTTTCAGAGCTTCAACTCAGAACTGTTTTCAGACCCAGGCCATCTTAAGGAAGGAGGAAGCTCTGACCATCTCAGAAAAGATACCTTGCTGAGCTTTGTTTCATTCTAATAGCAAGCCCAGCACCAAAAGACTGCAGTGTCTGGCATAACCTTTCCCATTCTGTGGCTGGTTGTTGCCTTAGGCAACAACATTGTTCTGGACTTCTGGATTGCAAGACTGTTTTGTACTGTGCTGGCCAGCAGTTTCTGGTTGAACCTATTATGGCTATTAAGTTAATGGATTACTCTTAACCCCAAAAGATCAGGCACCATTCAACCTTTCCATTTCCCAATAGACACTATTTTAATTTTTGTCCATGCTGGAAGAAAGATGCTGCTCTTGCTTTCTACTTTCTGCCCAGAGTTGCAAAACTTCCTCTTCCCTCTCCTTCTTTTTCTTTTCTTTTTAAAAATCATCTTTAACTTTGACTATATAAATGCTTATCCTCTGTTTTTATGAAGCTGGGCTATCTAAAGAATTTAGGAACAAAAGCATAACTGGATTCTGACTGCTTTGATTAGTAGACCAACAAAGCAAGGTAGGAACCATACTGTACACAACCATCTGTGTGTCAGTGTCAAAGGAAACAGTGTGGAAGAGGGAATGGAGGCATCCATGTTGCCAAACATTTGTGAAAGCAAAGGCAAAGCAAGGCACAGGAACTAGTGAGGAAAAAAGGAAAAGAAGGTATTGATTGACAGTCCACACCAGAGCCAGCTAGTGAGATTAGCCTTCCCTGCATGGCTGGAAAGAGCAAGAAGCAAAAGAAGATGAATCATACCTTGGAGGTTCTATTCTGGACTCAGCACCAGTCCGGCCCTATCATCAACCCACTGAATCCAGACTGGAATCTCTGAAGTTGGCTTAAAAGGGGGCTGGGGGCAGCATGGAAGATGTGCAGCTGTGATTTGTAATTAAATATTGTAAGAATTGTATGTTGAAATGTTTTGGTACTTCAGTTAAGCACCCTATTAAGAGCTAACTTGGAAGCTCATTTATGGGAGATAGGGAAACTTTCCAAAATAAAGTATATATTTCTCATACATTTCTCACCTTTACATCAGACATGCCAACTGAATCCCAATGCAAGATATAGTCTTCAAAAGTAAGAAGCAGCAAGAATATAGACATTTAAGTTTGGCACTTTTAAATATTTTTAAATGTCTGGCACTGCCTTGAACATTAACATCTGCTAGGTTAACTTAATTAAATAACTTTTTTTCAAACATTTAAATGTCAAATAATAATAAAACTTAACTATGAAATGACTGGATTTGCTGACTTCTGTTGCTAAGGGAACTTCGCTGTTATAGCCACATTTCTGTAGCCTAATTTGAGGGACAGACCACACATGGGGCAGATGTTTGCTGAAGTAGGCCACATGGTTCCATAAGTCATTTGGTTGCTTTCAACTGGATTTTTCTGCTAACAGAATGGCATAACAAATTCTCTTGACCCTCATACAGAATCCAATTTACCATTCTCCCTAATCAGACTTGAAAATAGTTTCAAATTAGTATGATTACATTATTGGATGTGACACAGAGTACACTGGCAACTCAATTGTATATTAACTCAGCTTGCCATATAAAATATATATGATCTTCCCCTAGGAAAAAAAATAGGTAGCCGATATAATTCATTTCCTTATCCCATTCTTTTCCCTTCCAGCTCCAAAGTCTATTTGCTGCATTTTTCCTTCATAGGAAATTTCCTTACACATTCTTGTCTATTTTGCAGTTCTATCAAAATATCCATAAACATTGTCACATTTCAGAGAACATCCATTTTTTGTCTTGCAGATTGCTCAAGTCCAGCTAAATCTTGGTTCTTGAAACCTGGTAGAAATAAGAGATGAAAACCAAAAAACCTCAATTTGAAACTTGATTCTAAAATGGTTTGTATCTTGAATATATAGGCTATCATGTTTTTCTCTGCAATACATGTTAAGCAGATATCCCTAAAATAATAAAAATGGAAATTCCTATAATTTCAATATGTATCCACTCAAACATATCTTAAATGAGTTCAGTGCAATAAGATAAGAATTAGATGGGAAAAAAGATTTAGATGAGTCTTCTCTTCTACATTTATCATGAGATAAACTTAGTATCCAATCATTAAATAATGATAATTTTAGATACAGCATCTATATTTTATGCTTCATGGTTTTCTTTTTGTGAAAATAGAGAAATAACTCTCTGCAAATTAAGGTTAAGTAACACTAAATCTGTGCTAATATATAAAATGTAACCAAAATGTAAGGTATATATTGTACTTTATGGTTCAAAAACTATATTTGTTTATGGCTCATGTAATGTATTCAAGCTATGTGGTCATGGCAATTTAGAAACATAATGGAAGTATCAGAACATAGGTTTTGCTTGAATTACTGTTTAGAGAGAGACTGATTTTAAAATTGCAGGAGTAGACCATGGAAATTAAGCATGGCATTATGGACAATGAATTCATACAGCAACTATATTAGAAATTCATTAATAGTTTAAATTATGGATTGTTATACAAAAGAAACCCTGAATGTGCTCAGATGTTTTCCTTAGCTTATTGTGAAATGAATTCTATATATGGATAATAACTGTACCTTTTTCATTTTCTTCTTTAAAAGAATCACATTATTCCATCACAGCAAACAACAATCAGATTATGGAAGCATGTTTGTTGCATTAAAAATTGACATTTCAATTTTGCATAATGGAATTGTCTAATGGATTTTTTAAGGGAACTCATGGTATAAGCCGCAATTACTTTTTTAAAATAAGTTTACTACATTGAAGTTTTAGTTGTAATAGTAAAATAAAATACAACTAAACTTGAAGAAAAAGTGATAGAAAGAAAGAATAAAAGGTGTGAAAGGAAGGAAAAATCAAATAGCAAAAAAAGAAAAGAAATGAAAAAGAGATATTTAAAGAAGTAATTTTTGATCCTCATCACAACAAGTATAAACAAACTTAATAACTCTTCACCTCTTATAAGGTTACAAATAAATATCTCTTTGTTTCATAACCCATCCCTTATGCACATGGAAATCCATAAATCATCATTTAATCCTGGTATTAGCAAAAAGTCCCTACAGGATTACCAGAGCCTTACAGAAACATTTCTTATTTTAACCTTGATCAAAGAAGCCAACTTTATTTTTTTTCTACCAGATATTATTCCTGACATTGTGGTTGCTGATTTATGATCCATTTTTTAAAAATCTACTGAAATATTTCTAATGTATATCATATTTTTTGTTACTTTGTAAATTCTCATACTAAGCAAAACCAAAAAGCAAGCTTTCTCTTTTTTCCTTTTCCTTTTCTACCTAAAATCTTTAGTCCCCTCTACTGTTCAAATTCTAACATCATAAAGACTCAAATTTCTGTTATGATTTATGGTACATAAAACAATTTTACATACATGAGAAGCCATGTATGTGTGTATTTCAAAATCTTATAGTAAAAGTCTAGTGTTCTAAACATATCTAGTCTCTTATGTTCTTTGTAACTTTCTTAGACCAAAGTCTTATTGAGCTTTTTGCCATTTATTTCTAATTCTTTAAATTTTTAAGGTTACATATTTTTTCTTTAATTCAAGAATGAAGGTAAACTTTATTAAGGTGGCTTTTCAAACATGTGATTTCAAGATCTCTATTAGTCTTAAGATAGTTAAATAGATAATTTCTGAAAATGCCTATAAGGAGAGGTTAGCAACTCAGTGTCCTTTAAAAGGCTCCATTACAGTTGAAAGCATGATGACTTAAATTTTTCTTTTGGTGTTCAAACAGCAAAAAACCACTGTCTTGCAGTCTCCTCTCAAGGAGCAACCATCTGGAACATATATGGGTGGAGATAGGATTGATCTGTTTGCCAATTCCTTGGTCTTTGCTGTAGTCATAATTTCCACTAATTTGGAAATGTGCCATTTTCCATTCCTGTCATGGAAATTTTGGCATAAGCTGCTCCCAAGGAGCAGTCATACAGAGCACATATGGGTGATCTCTCATCCTCTCCTTATCCAGAGAAGTTCCATAGGACTGATTTACTCACTGGTTTTTTGCTGCAATCATAATCTTTACTCATTTGGAAATATACTGGTTTGCCATTCCTCTCTTTGAAGTCTTGGCATGAGATACAATTACTATTATGTTCACAAATGCTGTAGCTTGAATCCAGAATAAGCCGCTGAGAGTCCTCCTCCTCCTCCTCCTCCAATATGCAACAGCAATAACCAACAAACCTGCATGAAAGAAAGGGCATTTATTTTCTCAGAGTCCTTAGCTATTTTAACTGCTGACAAATAATAGATGAATCAATGTCTTCCTTGAAAACCAGGATGTTCTGATAGTACTTTGATGAATGGCAGAAGGAAATGACCCTCAGGTTATCAATCTCTTAGAAAAAGAGCAGGCAAATGATGGTCACAGAGGAAACAGAGAGGGCATTGTGTTTATATCTTACTGTTCTGTCAACTCATTGCAGCCAACTCACCATGGGCAATTTACCACAGCCAACTTACCACGGCCAACGCGCCACAGGACAACTTGCTGTGGGACAATTCAAGAATTCAATTTAATTATTTAAAATAGTTAAAAAGTTATTTTAATTTTTGTCATTCACATTTCATTTTATCCCTTCTTTGGCATCCTTTCTTTAATTGATTCTATTTCAGTATTTCTTCAATATTAGTGTAATTCTTGTCCTGTGGCAAGTTGTCCTATGATGAGCTGTCCTATGGTGAGTTGTCCTATGGTGAGTTGGCCATGGCAAGTTGGCCATGGTGAGTTGGCTGCAGCGAGTTGGCTGTGGCAAGTTGTCAAAATGTTAACCATGCTGCCTTCCCAATAAAGTAATATTTCTTTCCTCAAGTCAGTGAAAGTATTCTCCAAAATGTAATGTGAGGAACACGTATAGAAACTTAAATATCCGGAGGAGCATCCCTAATCCTTTTACTGACATGAGAAATGGAATTTGTACTTTATTGGGAAGGTAGCATTGTTATTAACATGGAGACAAGAGCAACCGGTACTTTCTGGACACTTAGGTAAGGACAATACAACATTGATTTATGTGTCTCACATTCAAAGTTTTCTCCCCTTAACATTATCAAGCACATTTCTCTTCTCATTAACAATAACTAAAACTGAAACTTTTACAATCTGGCATTATTTGATCTTTGAAATTGATATATCACAATTAAAATTCTTATACAAGTTTGATCACAGCTATTTTTTTAAAGGATAGAATTGGGAAAAAAAAGTGACACAATATATTATCATGCCGTCAGAATTTTAAGAACATGGACCACATGTATCTATTGTTTCTGAACATGGACCACATGTAACTATTGTTTTCCAGTTCCTTACAGACTTTCAACAAAATAATGTTATTTGTCATCTTTCCCATGCAGTCAGTTCATTAGCATAATATTTCATTTCTTCATCAAGCTGAAATTTCTATTAACGTAGAGCAAAATAAATGTCAGTAGCTACCAATGATAACAAATGAGAGAAATCAAAGTTTGAACATAATTTTTTAAAATACTTGTCTTTGCTGCTTCACAGAAAGTATAACACAATTGTGTATCAATGCCAGCCATCATTCCAGGATAGCAAAGTTGTGAATTATTTGATTCTACCCAAGCCCACAAGCAATCATAAAAAGTCATTTTTAAGATAAGGTTCAAAGGAAAGTATGAAAGCTTGTCCTTCTAAGCACCAGCCAAAGTTCTCTTTTCCCCTCCCCAACCTAAAAGTCTAAGCTAGAAAGAGGAGAAGCCCTTGCCAGTTTTCAATTCCTCTGGGAAATAAGGAAGAGCTTTTCTCTTCTCTATCTCTTATTTTGCTACATTCGTCCCAATCACACTGCCTAGAAATTGCTGCCTAGGACACATTTACAGCCCACACAACTGAATATAAGTTGAGAAAACTTCACACACATACAATTTTTTTATATATTATTGGAGCTGACATGCTTGTTTTCACCATGTCAATACTTTACCCATTCTGAAGAAATTTGCTCACATTTTCGGGGGGAAATTACTGATCAGTTTCTGAAAAGGCCACTGAAATATAAATATATACTACACGCAAAAGCACACGAAGTGATGCCCCTTAAACAACCTGTCATACTCAATTTGGGATGTTGTTGTTGCTCATGATTATGTTGTTTTGACTGTGTGAAAAACTATCTAGCTTTACACAGAAGAAATGTGTGGGCTAAGGAGAAATAAGGCACTGAAATATTTTTAATTGAATAAAAGAACTTTCATATGATTTATGATGAAGAAAGTGCTCCATTTATCTACGTGACCATGTTATCTGTAAAAGGGTACATAAGAATAAATGAGATCTAGTCCAAAGAAATCAT
>JANHJO010010559.1:0-11451 GCA_032468235.1 Pseudoxyrhopus heterurus
TCTATCTATCTATCTATCTATCTATCTATCTATCTATCTATCTATCTATCTATCTATCTATCTATCTTCTCTCTCTCCCTCCCTCCTTCCCCCCCTTTCCTGCTGGATTTGCACTCCGCAATCCAAAATCTGTTGGGTTTAGCGTAGAAAAGGAACAGATGTCAATCAAACATTAATAGAATAAAGAATCTGACTGTCATTTTTCTTTTCAAAGATTCTGAAGACAAAATGTTCAGCCCTTTCTCTCCCCCCCCACCCCCGCTTTTGGTATCATTTTGTTCACGCTTGCTTTGCACTCGATGAAGCCAATGGCCCAATACATAGGGGAAACTCAAAATACAAAACGCACTCATGGTATTGTATGTATGCATTTTATTTATTAGATTTTTTATCCTGCCTTTATTACTTTATAACTAACTCATGGAGAAGGGGAACATACAAAATGTTGGCATTCTTTGTCACCCTTTCCCCCCACAACAACAACCCTATGGGGTAGGGTGGGCTGAGCTGAGAGAGAGTAAATGGCCCAAAGTCACTCAGTGGGATTTCATGCCTAAAGCGGGACTAGAACTCCCAATCTCCTGTTGATTGGCCCTAAGTCACTTAGTGGGATTTCATGCCTAAGGCGGGACTAGAACTCCCAATCTCCTGGTGATTGGCCCTAAGTCACTCAGTGGGATTTCATGCCTAAGGCGGGACTAGAACTCCCAATCTCCTGGTGATTGGCCCAAAGTCACCCCACTGGCTGTCATGCCTAGAATTCACTGTCTCCTAGGGATTGGCCCTACGTCACTCAATTGGATTTCATGCCTAAGGGAGGCATGGACTAAGAACTAGAACTCACCATCTCCTAGTTGCTAGGTCATTACCTCTTAACAAACATACCAAACCGGTTCTCAAACATTATATTTGTACATTATTCTACATTCTACCTACTAAGCTCCACCTCACCGCATCGTTCCTTTGGGTGGGTGGCGGGAATGCAAGGCCACCTCATGGTTTTAGAGGGAGAAAGGGAGAAGAGATACAAGCATCAAAAGGAAGTTTTGAATCCAGACCTTTGCTCTCTCCGCACCTCCATCCATCCCAGCTAGCAGGTTGCAGTGAGGGATGGGTCTCTTGTACCCAGAAGTGCCAAGATCAGGAGTTACAGAGGTTACGCTCTTTAAAAGTTTTTTCCAAACTTTTCTGGCCCTGTTAATTCTTTTTTTTTTTTTAGTACATCCTCAGAATCCCCGATCAAGAGGCAAAGCTGTATTGATAGAAAATTGGCTGTGTTTGAGTGCACATCCTTCCCCCCCCACACACACCTTGGTGTCTCGGCTAACCCCATCAAATCCTCACAAAACCTTAGGGTTCTACAGAACACAGCTTGAAAAACTTTGGCATAGATCCTGTCTGGAATGCGGATCAAAACCCGTTTGAACATGTGCATGTTCTATCTATAGAGACCCCAAAAGCAGGGAAGAATTCCTTTTACCTCTTGCAAATATTGCAAGAAAGGAAGAATGAAGAGATGGGTATCCTTCAAAGCACCACAGGATCGTTCTTTGAAATGCGAGACGGAGACTCTGATATACCTTTACAAGGAGCCTCTTTGATATATCCGCCAAGGCTCTAATTGTTATTTTAACAAGACGACTCTGTACTTATCGGAGGAAGGAGGTGGAACAGCCATTATGCTGACTGCTAGGTTGGCAGAAGCTGGGACAAGTAACGGGAGCTCACTCCGTTACGTGGCACTAGGGATTCGAACTGCCAAACTGCTGACCTTACTGATCGACAAGCTCAGCGTCTTAGTCACTGAGCCACCACATCCCTCTAAAAAGGCCATAGATTCGTCTTAATTGAGACAGGGAACATCTTCCAACTGTATTGCTTTGTTGCAGATTTCACTAGTCAATATCAAAACACCAAACTATGAAGTATAGTTGACAAAAATCAAAGGCAGCTCTGCAATCTTTTATCACCTTTCCCAGGAAGATAATAATTAAACTTCCAATTTGGACTGGTGATTTTTATCGCTAGTCACCAATAGAAGAGATTTCTACAGGGACTCAGCAATCCTGGTCAAAGCAATAGTAACAAACAGTACCCTAAAACGAACAAAAGAAAGTCATAGAAATGTATAAAGGCTATAATTTAGTCGTTTTGAATTACATTTTCAGCAAATAGAATACCAGTGCACTGGGGATTCATTTCAGTGTAAATTCCTTACAAACAATCCAAGTTAGATTTGAAATGTACATTTGGGATTACTAATTCCATTATTGTAAATGCTAATCTAACTTTCTTAATGGGCATTTCTTCGTAGAGCATCCATGTTTTAATAATCTATCTCTTTTCCCGTTTTTATTTCCCAAACGTCTATGGAGATTCTCAGTCATCCAGGTCATGGTTGTCCCAAAAGTGCTTTTTGAAGAGGCAACTGGACTTTCTTGGGTTTTTTTGAGGACATTTAGCTTCTCATCCAAGAAGCTTCTTCAGCTCTGACTGGATGATGGGGAATGGAAGGATTTATACTCCTTGCAGACAGCTGGTCATTTGGTTTGAAAGAGGGGTCAAAGAGGCCATCTATGTCGAAATTGAAAAGCCATCTCTCAACAGAAGGGGAGAGTTACAGCACCATCTATCTCCAGTCTACAACACAGTCCTTTCAAGAAGGTTCCACACCCATTTGCACTACTCAGGTGACCCTGATGACACAGATAAATCTCCAGGTGGCCTCAATGACTCTCTAAAAGAATGCAAATGACCAGCTGTCTGCCAGGAATATAAATCCTTCCATTCCCCACCATCTAGTCAGAGCTGAAGAAACTTCTTGGATGAGAAGCAAAATGTCTTCAAAAGAAAAATAAGAAAATCCAATTGCCTCTTGAAAAAGCACCTTTGGGAGTATAAATGTTTTACATTTTTAAAAAAAAAAAAAATCTTAAATTATTTGGTTTTAATATGTTATTATATTGATTATTATGTTGATAAAATTCCATACCTCCATCTAGGTATGCATTTTAAGGGAGAGAGGTGGTTAAGATGTTTGATATATATGAAAGTTGAAAAGGCAATTCAACACAGAAATGCTAGCATGCTATCCCATGGCTGTCATCCTATGGCAAAGTTTAGCAAGCCACCACAATGATTGAACTCCTGACTGTGGGCAGAGTTTGCCTGCAATACTACATTCTAACCACTGTGCCACCATGGCGGTTTTTGATCCCCAAACAGATGTAAAACACGGTGAATGCCTGGATGCGAGCAGGTACATTCCAAGTTATATTATGTCCTTGAATGTGTGAGGATAGGAGGACAGCAGACTCTCATTTATATTTGAGCGATAATTACGTCTGGGATGTTCCTTGATTGGCCAGCTTGGTAGTAGACACAAAGAAAGAACAGCCATTGGAGGAATTTAATACTGCAAGATCCAATTAGCTTTGGATAAGAGCTTTAAGATATTAAACTTAGTAGGTGAAACAGTGAAATGTACAATGGGCCAGAACACACAATTGTAGTTGATTGATTGAAGAGTTCTGGCTCCTTTTTCCCCATCTTTTTTCTTCTTTGTGCTCTGCTGTTTTGTGATTTACCTCATAACGTTCCTGTGTTCCTGACTATCTTGTCTTCTGTGAACATGGATGTTGAATATATTTATTTATTAAATTAATTAAAATGACAAGTTTGTGTCGATGTCTCTGACTTCATTCGGACACCTGCTGCGCGATTCCCTGACAAACAATATTTGTGTGTTTTCTTTAGAAGTGAGGATAATATTGAAGGGAACTGAATTTGATTTAAGCCGCAACGCGAAGGAAAGACCTGAAGTTAGGAAGGTTGGTGGTCTGGACGTGCCTGTAGGAAGAAGCCTTACATGGCAATACAGACGAAAAGGTCTTGACTTCTCCTCCTTTCCCAGCCTTGAAAAGAATGCATCTTGAGGAGGGTTGTCAAAAGACAGAGGAAACAATTTTTTTTAAAAGAAAAAAATCATTTTGAAGTTCCAAAGCAGGAACATGAAGGTGTCTTCCAACTCCGATATTTTGTTTTCAGGCACTTTTTCCTTTAAGATCCTAACCCATGGAGAAAGCAACAACGCCAGCAGCAACTAGCTTAAGCCGTGCAAGTACATTTTAATGGTAATACCAAGCATTGGTTAATGAGCGGTTATGGATTAATCTCTCGCAGTGTATCAATTTGGAAGAGGAAGTACTTATAATCCATTTAAAAATACATTCGCGCCCCCGCCTCTGTCGCTACCCTCACAGGGAAGTGGTGTCTGCCTTTTCTGGACGATAACATGTCATACTGGGAATTAAAGTGCCTTAATCAAATATATCACAGACAGACTCCACTTAACTTCTCCCCCCCCCTTCTCTTCTGCTTCCCCTCCTTATTTTAGAAAATATGCCTTCCTTCCTTCCATCCATTTAGCATCTCAAGAAAATTTGCCAGGAGAGCCACATATTCAGAGCTGTGCTCCATTTTACAGTTCTTGGTAATTCGTAATCTCCAATTCCTGGAGGGAAGGCTAGGTATCAGGGCAAGAAACAGATGAGCAAATAAATAAATAATGTTTTTTTACAGGAATTTATAAGGAGATGTCATCTTTGATAGGAATACATAAAGACATGGCATCCCTTTCAACAGCTCTTTATGACTAAATATTTTACTTGCGTGAAATCCATTGTTTGTTTAGTTAGAGGAGAGTAAAAGAGGCCGGTTTTACAATGTCAGATCAAAGATGGATATTTGCAGTGGGTTGGATGGTGTTGCCGTGGTAGATTCAAAAGCTTCTGAGATGTTTTGGTGGGTTTCTGGGATGCCTTGTGGCTGGAAGGTAAAGTAAAATAGAATTGAATGGTGATGTTAATGACTGGGAGAGCAAAAGATTTGCCTGAATGTAAATTTGGAGGCAACAGCTTGATTCCATGAATATCTGGGTGGGGAGGATATGTGATCAAAGTCCCAACTCTTATTGTGTCAGTTGTGCCTCATGAGTCACAAGTACTTAATTTTGAAGGTCAAGATCAAGAAACAGAGCCGTAATCCAGGTAAAGCGAAGTGTGTCTGTCTGGGAAGAAATCATAGAACACAACGATCAATTTGATCTACTGAGTGGTTAAGATAACAGGCTAGAAACTAGGAGACTGTGAGTTCTAGTCCTGCCTTAGGCATGAAAACCAGCTGGGTGGTTTTGGGCCAATCACCAGGAGACAGTGAGGTCTAGTCCCGCCTTAACGCAAAAACCAATTGGGTGACTTTGGGCCAATCACCAGGAGATGGTGAGTTCTAGTCCCGCCTTAGAACAAAATCTGACTGGGTGACTTTGGGTCAATTACTAGGAGATTGTGATTTCTAGTCCCACCTTTGGCATGAAAGCTGATTGGGTGACTTTGGACCAGTCACTCTCCCTCAGCCCAACCCACTTTACAGAGTTATTGTGGGGGAAATAGGAGGAAGAAGGCATATTAAGTATGCTTGCCACCCTGAGTTATTTATAAAAATAATAAAGATTAAACATAAAGAGCCATAAAATTGTTAAGTTGCCCTTTTAAATTAAAGTAATTTCTTAAAGAACTTCATATTTGCAGTGTGTTCCATTGATTTCAATTAATCAGTTGCCTGGCCAATGTCCTGTTTAGAATGAAACAGTAGGTTGGCCATCCTGAATGAGAATTACAGCAACTATATTTCCACAAGTCTAGTGAATAATAGATGGAAGTGTTAGAAATTCTGTATATAGCCCTACAGAGCAAACAGTGCACACTCCACATGTGCTTTGCTGCTTAACTGCAACAGGAAGCAGGAAACCTTTATACAGAGGAAAAACCATAGAGTATACCATAGATGCAACTACAAACTTACACTGCCATCTACTGGATACAAACACTACCATCTGCTGGATACTGCTGTAGTTGTTGTACTAAATACATGAACAATGTATTCCAACAGGAAGAAATCTGATTTCCTTAATTCTTATTCCATTTCTATACTATTTTGAAAAAGTGAGGAACAGATGTTTAATACTTTAAAAAAAAACCCCATTCTCTTTATAGAAGCTCAATTAATTGCGTCCCAGACAGAGGGTGGGACTCCTTTACTTGGACGCTTTTATTAATGATCTCAGGTAGGAAAAAGGAACAACTCCATTAATTTTGCACAGACAATGTAAAGAGGAGAAATTGTATGGAGGACAGACAAGAAACGGAAGAATGCCATATAAAATGTTCCAGCTGAGAATGTGTAACAAAAAAGTAATTAAGAGAGAAAGGGTGAGGAATGCAAATTAGGAGAGAGATTTCAGCATACTTACTTCAGGTTAGCATTTTTGTTCTTGATTAGAACATATTGAAAAAGCTTTAAGTGAGAAGCATTGAAAACAGCCCTTTCCCAGAACAGCAGAGCTGTGGGTGAACAGAGAATATGTAAAGTTCCAGATCTCAAGTAAGAGACAACTTGTGTCTCTCTGTGTGTAAAAGGAGCAGCATTTGGGAGAGTTTGTGTCCCAACTCCTGCCAATCAAGCACTTCTAAACCATGCAAATGTGAGTAGATAAATAGGTACCAATTTGATGGGAAGGTAACAGCATCTGTGCACCTTGGCATATAGCCATGATGGCCACATGACCACAGAAGGGTCTTCAGATAATGCTAGCTCCCTTGGTTAGGAAACAGAAATGGTTACCATCCCCTAGAGTCAGACATGGATGAAATCCTTTACCTATTTAGAAAATTTGCTTAGCTGAGAGTTGGAAACTGAGCGAGAACTTCTGATTGTTTCATTACCTCTTCCTGTTTAAGAAACTGAAAAGGATGTCTATTTGAGGGGGGCAACACTCTGGGAAGCTGAAGGAACAGCTCCTCTCAATGGTTTGTCATCCAACAGGAATGCTGAGTTCCTTGGAGAAGCACCTGTGAACCAGGTGTTTGTCTAGAGGTGTGGAGACCCATGCTCATGTTCAGCCTCAGCCAGGGAAGCTCACTTTTGGGGCTGGGCACTTCTTCTCTCAGCCCAACCATTAGCACAGTGGTGGTGTTATAGAGTTAAAATTGGGAGTGTGCTTTGTATCCTAGCCTGATCTTCTGGAGGAAAGGTGGAATATTAGAAATTCGCAAGGTCAATCATAGAACGTTATAAATTCTTCTCTATTACACCTTAAAGTAAATGTTTCCCTTGTCCAGTTGTGTCTCACTCTAGGGGACTGTGTGTCAAGATTCCAACTAACGAATCCAAGCAAATCAGAACTCTGAGACTTAGATCTCTCTCAAAGAACTTCTTCATTGGGGACATCATATCAGCATGATTAAGTGTAAAACTAACTCTGAATATTTCCCATGGTTTCAGTATAGTTAAAATAGTAAATGATCCCCTCCCCAAGTGTCACACGTCACATTGTCCAATTAGGTTCATTGGTGGGCTCCTTAGTTATTCCTCTCCATCCTCATCCAACACCTGTGGAGATGACCTTGCTTCCCACGAGAGAGATCAGTGTTGTGTCTGGCAGTGCATTCCAGCCTCCTTCCTGCCCTCTCCCATACAATGTGGCAACTGAGAACCAACAAAATGGCTTCTGCCAGGAGCCAGTGTTGTCCAAAGATGCCTTCATTATCATGTGGCTGGCATGACTATGCACCAAGGAGTATGGAATGCTGTTATCTTCCCCACCGAAGTGGTATCTATTTATCTACTTGCATTGGCATGTTTCTGAGCTGCTAGGTTGACAGATGGTAAATTAAGCTCTGGGTTTAATTGTGCGCGCAGAAGAAATCAGAAAATTCTAAAGCAGACTTTTACTGGAGGATTCTATTTCTGAATCTGAAACTGATGGTTTAGCAGCTTTTTATCCTACAAAGCTGGAAGCCAAAACAGAGACCACCAGGTTGATGACTTTGGTTTACAATCATCCTTTGACCTTTCAAGTAAAAGGATGCCTCATCTCTCTTGTCTTGCTGTCTGTCGATGGCAAGACATTTTGTTAACTTGGTAGGAAGAGAGAAAACTCCTGCATTAGCAGCGTCAGCGGAAAGTACCAAGGCATGAATTTAAAGAGCCTATAAAATATAAAAGAAGCCTGTCAACTCCTATTAACCTAGCAGGACATTCTTTAGGAATATTATTATTATTATTATTATTATTATTATTATTATTATTATTATTATTATTTGTTGCTGAGAAAAGACAAAGGGTCACAGGACAAAATTCTGTAAATGCCTGTTTTAGGGTAGGCAATATTTAAGTTGCAGGCAATTTGTGCCTCTGATGTAATAAATAAATGAATGAATGAAAAGGTATTGTAGGTATGCAATGTAGGTAAAAGTAAAGGTTTCCTATGTCTAGTCATGTCCACCTCTAGGGTGCTCCCCTCCTTTTTCTTGATCAAGGGAGCCAGCATTGTCTGAAGACATTTTTCATGGTCATGCGGCCAGAATGACTATATGTGATGATTCCCCCAGATGATTCCCCAGATACCTCTCCAGATGTCAGTTTGGAGGAGGATGAAACAGTCCCAGGCATGTCAGGAGGGGAGTTGGTCAATGGCTCTGAGCAGCCATCTGAAAGGGATTTGGCTGAAGCACAGGTGTAGCAGGATAGCCCGAGGCTTCAGGTGAGGAAAGCATCAGGGGTGGGCTGCAAAATTGTTAGCAAGGGGTTCTCTGCCTGGTTGCTGGGTGGGTGTGGCCATAGGTGGGGGGCATTTTGCCCTCCCCAGGCTTTGGAGGTTTTCCTGGAGCCTCTGGGAGGGTGAAAACGGGCTCCCCCGGGCTCCCGAGGCCCTCCGGAACCCGGAAACGGGCCCATTTCTAGACTTTTGGAACTTCCGAAATTTTTCTTAGTAGTTCAGATTCTTGTAGAGAACTTAAGCTTACAATACACTTTTGAATTGCCTAGATCTCCTGACTTCCCCGGTGCTTGACCTACATATATATCTTAATGTGTGTATGTGATTGTTTGTGGAAAATTGTATAAGTCCTGTAAGAGCCTTGGTGGCGCAGCGGTTAGAATGCACTTGTAATTAGTACTTAGCTGCCAGCTGCCTGCAATTTAGCAAGTTCAAATCCCACCAGGCTCAAGGTTGACTCAGCCTTCCATCCTTCCCAGGTAGGAAAAATGAGAACCCAGATTGTTGGGGGCAATATGCTGACATTGTAAACCGCTTAGAGAAGGTTGTAAGCCCTGATAGGCGGTATATAAATACAGTGCTATTGCTATTGCTATATGTTAAGGAAGATCTTTATATTTGTCTACATATTCAAGTCCATGCTGGTAGGTGTAAAAAGTTGTCACTTCTATCCTATGCCAATCTCAGAAAAAGGGCTGTATGCTTCTGAATCCAAGTGTCAAGGGTGAATGAACATGTGTGCCAGATTCAACTCTCCTAGAGGTATACGTTCCATTATTTAGACTTTACACAAAACCAGCAAGGTTCTTTTTGCGCTCCAATTGTTAACAAAAACCCTTTATAAAATTCATAAAACACACCAAACATTTCTCGCCCATTGAGATGCACTGCAACTGAGAAAATGAAGTAACAAAGAAGCGAATTGAAACGACTGCAGAAGGACATGATGATTTCCAAATATGTGATCATTTTAAAACCAGTGTTGAAACAAAAGCTATCGTACTGAGACTGGATGCTATCTTTAACAGCCATCAGGGAATCGCCTGTAACAAATTTGATTTGCTATCCGGGCGGAAGTTCAATAATTGTAGAGATAAACCCTCTCCAGCACCTTTTCTGTCTCCTTTTTTTTAATACAGCCACTTAGAAAGAATCAGTAATTCAAATAAGCTTATGGGGAATTGCAGAACCTGATGGTCTGCCTTCAATTATTTATACACTTTCCATTTTTTTGAAAGAGTCGGTGGCCTGTATTCTCATCTTTTGCTGTCTCCTTTGTTGTTTTTTTCTTTTAATATAGTTAGCAGAATGGAAATTATAAGAAGAGAGCCTAAGGGAGGGTCTGTTCTCCATGGAAATCAGCTTCAGACAAGACTTGTGTTAACGTATTAGTAAAACGGTATAGAAAATAGTGATAAGAGTTACAAGATTTCACATTAACACATTTTATTTTGTTTCAAGCGGTTCACGGGCATGTTGGTAACTCAGGGACGTATTAGACGTTCTTGTGTTTTGTAATTTATTCTACCCTGATCCTTTTTATGGAGCAATGCCAGGCGGCAAACTTTAGATCTTCTTCGTGCAAAATGCCTTCACTGCTATTGGGATCTAGGTTTTGTTGTTACTCTGAGACAGTACAAGAAGACAGCAAGATAACCAGGAAAATAATGAATGTTAGCAGTTGCATTGTATTTGTTTAGTCTACTTTGTACGTCAAACATTCTGTCCCTAGAACACTGAGCATCATTAATTTTGCAGATATTGAGCTAAATTTGAAAAGGGCTGTAGGATGCAATTTTTTTAAAAAAAATAAAAAATACCCCTAGCATTTTCAGCTATTTGGATTCATTGGAAAAATTGCTTTCGGGGAAAAAAATATCAGTGATTTTTTTGTGAGCAGTGGTGGGATTAAATTTTCTTTTAGTACTGGTTCTGTGGGCGTGGCTTGGTGGGCGTGGCTATGAGGTCAGCCAATCAGAGGTGGTATTTGCCACGGTCAGCCAATCAGAGGTGGTTAACTGGCTGAACACCACCTCTGTATGTGAGTAAAATAAGTATGTTATGTCTTGCCTAAATTAGGTTAATTTTTAAAAAAAACTTATTGAAAAATAATGATGCTGAAATTGTGTAGTTTGTTGTTAGATTTCCGAAGTGTAGTATTGGAGCATCACAAGGGTGGAAAAGCAGGGAGCGGAGCAAATGGATTCTTAATGCATGACTTGATCACTCTTGTTCTAATAAATGAGGGTCCATAACTTGAGAACCAGTTTGGTGTGGCGGTGAAGGTGTTGGCCTAGAAACCAGGAGACTTTGAGTTCTAATCCTGCTTTGTCACGAAAGCCAGTTGAGTGACTTTGGGCCAGTCACTCTCTCTCAGCCCAAGTTCACAAACTTGTTGCTGTGGGGAAAAAAGGAAGAGGAAGAAGTATTGGCTATGTTACCGCCTTGATTTACTTATAAAGTAATAAAGGTGGAATAAAAATCTAATAAATAAATAACATATCCAAGTATGGAAACTGGTCGCTTCATCAAGATTAATCAACGTTGTTAAGACTGCTTATGAGCAGGGCTGCTTTATAATGCAGCTGCTCCAGTGATGAGGGTAGAGTTACAAGGCACAGTGGGGGGTTTCTCCCTTCCTCTTGTAACAGTGACCCCATTTTCTGCTCCATGTCTAAATGAGGTCTAAATAAATACTATTCTGAAGTAGCATTATTCCAAAATAGCGCTATACCTGTATACAGTGGCAGCATGAACAGGGGTGGGCTGCAAAAATTTTAGCAACGGGTTCTCTGCCTGGTTGCTGGGTGGGCGTGGCCAGTGTGGGCATGGCC
>JANHJO010010564.1:76874-89805 GCA_032468235.1 Pseudoxyrhopus heterurus
GGTTCGTGCCTTGGAGACTCCTTGCCAGGAATTAATTTACAGCTTTGTGACTGGAAGCTCTCAGCCTGGCAATTATCTAAAGGACTGATAAGGTCTGTTCTTGCACTTAACCCTTGGAAGGATTATTGCCAGGACTTTTCTGTGTGTGAATGTCGTGAATTCACAGTAACTAAATAAAGAGGGGGTTTTCAGGACTAAACCTGGGTCAGAACAGCCTCATTCACATGGTTTGATTTTGCTTGAGATGTGGGACAGGGAGAAAGATCAGAAGTGCCTGCAAAATGGGGGGGGCAGGGTGAGGAAAACTCTTTCAGAAAGTTATCTGCAAGCTGGGGGGGAGGGGATTTTCCTGCTGATCCTCCATTCCTTGGGGATGATTTATGTGAGAACAAAGCAAACCCATTCAGTCTAACTGCATATCTACACGGTGGTGGAAAGTAGGTTGGGTGAGCTACTGCTTTGGCAGGCAGGAGCTGTGCAGCAGGGTTAGGGTTAGGGTTAGGGAAGAGGGAGGAGATATCACCCCTTCCTCCTTTTTGCCCCCCAAATTTCCCCACACCAGGCAGGAGTAGATGAATGGAGGAAGGGGTGATCTCCCCCTCCCTCCTCCATCCCGCTGCAGGGCCACCATGGAGCTCTTTCCCGCTGAAGCTGCTGGGTGGCCAAGCTGCAGGGTGGCTTATATTAGGCCCACCTCAAAAAAATCAGTCTATGGCTTATTTTGGGGGTAGGTCAAATTTCCAGGGAAATGTGGTAAGAGAAAGAAAGAAAAAAGTGCAAAGACACAGAAAAAATGACTTCTGACTTTTTTCAGGGCAGCAAAATATATTTTAAAAATCCTACCTCAATCTTTTGCTTTATATTTCACAACATTTCAAGTCATTCCCATAATAACAAAATCATTCTAATCATCAAAACCTAAGGATCAAAATTTCTTTTTTTTTTCAGTTTTGAGCAGAAATCCAGAAGAAGTAGAAATAAAACTAAATAAGTTCTTCTCTTTAATTAAAAGAGTCAGCTTCACCACCTCTGCTAACCCCATCACCTTACCATCCACTCTTCCATCTTTTTCCATCTGATTTATATACTGATACATTATTTTTAAGACAACAGGAAGCTGGTTCACATTGAAGCAGACAATTATCCTTTCACTAAGTTTGAGTTAAAATACAGTACTTAGATTCCAGAAAGCCATTCTAGTTTTAGAAATGACAGACGCCATCTCATTATTCTTCAGGATATTTTGACATACCTCAGAACAAACAACTAAAAGAAAGAATCAAGATACATTCTGAAATGCAGTGTAGATTTCATTTCATATCATAAAACAAACTTAACATGAATTGTTTAATTAACTTATTGAAAATTTAGAGTTCACAGCTACGGAATCTACAAAACATGCAATTGAAAGCTCTGAAAATATTCTAAAAAATAATAATAAAAATGGTCTCTAAGACCTTCTTAAAGAATAGCAAAACTATTTTCCTTCTCAGAAAAGAACACATTGTAGACATCAGGAGTAAGTCTTGAAAGGTACCATCTCAACTCATTACTAGATGAATGAATGACAATAAAAAGTGAATCTCCTGTGCTCAAAGTAATATGTAGTAAAGATGAAGTAAGAACAGTCACTCTCATAACAGACCAGAACCATTTAGAGCTTTACAGAAATCACCAGCATTTTGTATTTTCTCCAGAAACAACCTCCAGTGGTTCCAATCATATTCATACTGATATAACAATGTACAAGCTGAACTCTCCAAGGATAAAGCAGAGCTAAAGTTACTAATGTGTATCTAAAACCATTTTAGATTGTTTTCCTCCCTGAATGGATGACATTTCCCCCTCATATTTCATTTCTTAACTGCACTTTAGATTGATCAATAACTTGTCCATGCTAGCTGTGGCCAAGAAATTAGTCTTACTGTCTTCAGAAAAAGAATCTGATCTGAAATTTCAAATGGAGTTGGAAATTGTTTGGCCACAGTCATAGCTGAATAGATTTTAATCTCAAATGTAGTCTTGTAAAAAAAGCTATTCCAGTTACTCGGATGCTTCTATCTTGTTCTAATTTCCTCCTAATTACTAAAGAAATGCTAGAGGCAGAAACAGTGGTGTCTGGATGGAATGACACAACTGGCATGGGATGCACTTAAAGATGGATCTGAATCTGACCGCAGACCAAGAGAACTGGTTTAATTGATATTGCAGCTCAGTGACACAGAGATTAAGGCAGCCAGATGCTATGAAGATGGCTATCACCACCTCAAGCTTATTTGTGTGATTGGGAAAGAGGCAGTTGTTGTTAAATGGTGGAGGGAAACAAGGTGAATATAATATATCTTCACAACATAGATTCTGCCTTTGAAATTTTGGTAACTTGTTAATCCTAGACAAACTAAAGAAGCAACAGATGAAGAGATAGGTGGGAGAGATGCCTAAAGGAGAAGGAAAACCAGAAAAAGACAGAACCAACAGCTTTGGTAACTTAAATAACACAAGCCTAGTGTCAAGATGAAGGGAAGCTCATGCACTTGTTCTTTCCAAAGGATTTTGGAATGTCCTGGAGCTGGGCCTATCCTGGGGCTGCTGCCTGAGGCAAAGGCATAACTCCACTGGCCTTGGAGCTATATATTATATCACTACTGACATGCAGAAATTGAAAATCTTCAGGAAAAAATGCCTCCAGCAGAAGGAATCAGAACAGAAAAAAGAAGGAAAGATAGGAATTAAGTAAAAGAATAAGAAAAAAAAGTACACAGAAGAAAGTGATAGTACTCTTACAGACACAAATTCAAAAAACAACTGAAAGCAAATGCAGAACAACATAACTGAACTTTTAAATAGCTTTGACATTCCTTCACTAAATAGTTTTAAAAACTGTTTGTGTACAGTTTCCTTCATTCCAATAAGGCTAATAGTGCCTAATGTGAATTTTGGGCCAAAACATGTAAAGGGAAGTTTGAGGTTAGCCAAATCTCAAATCACAAAATTTCCAGGCATATTTCTTTTGATGATTGTTGTTGTTGTTAGTTGCAAAGTCATGTCCGACCCATTGCAACTACATGGACAACGTTCCTCCAGGCCTTCCTGTCCTCTACCATCCTCATATATATGTACCATGTAGCATCCATATATGTTACATGGTACATATATAGTTACCGAGCATGCTCACTAAATGCTCGATAACTCAAATGATGTTGGCCAATTGAAGAATAATACATTCCAAACTCAACATATATGAACTGTATATAAGGTGATTTCTTTCCTTTTAAGGGCCCTTCCCCCTATACTTGGCTGTATGTGTGTGGGGTATCTTTTTACTTATGTGTAAATAAAGAGATATTAATCTAACTTTCTGGCTCAGATCTTATTTTGACAAAGAGCACATTGCCGTTGCAGCTGTTACAAATTACCTCAGCTAATTTACTTCATAGGATCACAGAAGTCCATGGCTACTTTTCAGCAGGCACTGAATTCTTGCTCACTGGTGGTCTGCTCTCTTGTTTAGTGGATGCCTTTGTCCCCTTTCCTAGGTCAATCCTAAATTCTAGAATTTGTTTTTAATTTATTAATCTTATATCTATAAAACAGAAGTGTGGGAATGTGGGTTTGTGGGTATGTGCCGAATAGGCTCTTCCATGCCTGTACCAAACTGGCCCAAACTTGCCAGGCGCATACCTTGCATTCCGGAGACGAGTACTGGAGGGTCACTAATGCCGTTGGGGGTTCTTTGCCCCCAAAAAAGGGTGACAAAGTGGACACAGTATACTGTGCATGTGCAGGAGCCAGTGGCAGATAGTACAATATTGCTTTTTTTGGAATAAGAATGATATAATTTTATTGTTACCTTTCCCTATTTTTGACGATGTTTACTTCCCTCCCCCCTTTGTCTTTTTTGTAGATTGTGTAATTTCATTCTTTTTCCTCCTAAGAATATAAGGAGGGTTTTTTTTCTGTAGTAATTTAAAAAGGAAATTATTGGTAAAAAGATATAATCTACAAGATTCTACTTTATGATGTAAGAGAGCATTTGATTTGATTTATTGCTATTTCTGATGTAACTCTCCTACTCAGACCTTTGATAAAAACCAGAAATCCTGGTTTGAATCTGGCTTCAAGCCTTTGGGTAGATCCACTCTGAATTCTCACTTCAGCAAATAGGATTGGCGGACAATGTAATTCTGTATTAACTTACATTATGTTTAAGATAATGTTCTTTTCCCTATCTAAAAATCAATCTCTATTGAACATTACCCATCTTGTCTAGCTAAGAAGCAGGTTGTAGATGCTTCAAAAGGCTAAGCAAGGTTGGGTCTGGACTGAAAGATTGGGAAGCCAAATATATATATATATATTGAGGAAATGTCAACCATTTCCCTATGATGAGGAATTTTTCAACAGTGAGAGCAATAAACCAATGGAACAGAAGTTGCCTTCAGAAGTTGTGGGAGCTTCATCATCACTGGAGGCTTTCAAGAAGAGACTGGACTGCCATCTGTCAGAAATGGTGCAGGGTCTCCTGCTTGGGTGGCGGGTTGGACTAGATGACCTACAACTTCCAACTCTGTTAATCTGTTTATGTTACAAAATGTACAAAGATCTGCCTAATTAGTAACCAGGAGTTGAATCTGGGTCAGAGGAGTGTTTATTATTTAATACTGGATTTTCTAATTCAATCCACTTTTACTTTGAAATATCTTTTACTATGCAAACTATAAAAAGTAATGCAAGTCTATGTTCCAGGTTCTTTCCCTGGTAAAAGGGAATTCTTTTTATCTTGTAATGTTCCAAATAAATCGTAAATTAAATGGTCTTCCTTTTCCTGGTATTTTAAATTGGAGTCCAGCATACTGAGGCATGAACCTAGAACCACATTTGGCCATTATTAAGGCAGAAGGAACTATACAAGAAAACGAATATATAAAGTTGTGATTCCACAAAATGGCATGTGTGTGCACCCCCACACACATATTTTTCACACTGTGCTATTCTCCCACTTTTTCCCAAACGGTTGTGATCAGTCCACAGGGAAAAAAAACAAGGCTGACTAATTGTTTGCAACTTTATTTTTTAAAAATGAAATATTCAAAGTACTTTTGTCTTTCAAATGTCAACACATCATATATTAACTTTTGACTATTTACAGCAAGTTGTTGTAACGGTCTGGTAGAAAATACATGCTTCTGGTACGAAACCCAGAGCAAAATGCGACAACCAATTTCAACGCAGTCATTTCACCTAAACCTGTACAGTATCTAGCCAGTGTGAAGGCAGGAATATAAAACCAAAGTCTATTGTATCTTAGCAACAAGGTTCAGGCCATTATACTACAATTTTGAGTAAAATTAGAACTGCCATCCTTTGATAGGCATGGGAACCCTTGGCAATACATTGTAAACATCATTACTTTTTTTTTCTGAGCAACCGAAGAAATAACTTTCCAAAAGGGAGCAAGGTGTGTTTGGCTTCTCTGACTTTATTAACACTTTGTCAATTAGAATCCGGTCATGGAGGTTTGTTCCGTGTGTGAAATAATGTTAAAAATATACACTTTGACAGATAGTAACATTGATCAGGAGGCTAACGTTCGCCACAAAAATCTAAGGAAAAGATTGGTAAACACATTTGCTTGGGCCAATAACACAAAATGTTGAAAACAAAACAAACCCAAAAACCCTTCATAGTTAGGGTCCGCAGAAACCAACATGAATTTGGAAGCAGGGATAGAAGTGCAGAATATTGAACACTGATTAAACCAATATTATGACTATTAAACCAATATTATGGACCTCTACCAATTTATGGTAAAATACAGTCCAGCTTTTTTTATTTTTCTCTACTGTAAGATGCAGTTGTTCCTGCCATTGGAAACTTACCTGTGGGGTTTCTATTCTGTGTTAGTTGGTTTTGCCTCTCTTGTCAAAGATCTAGATAGCTTTGTGAACTCCTCTTCCCTGCTATAAATCCATATATGCCAAATGAGGGAGACACAGGGTGATTAAATTTCTACCTCAACCCAAGCCATGATTTAACAACGATACATGGAATAAGCCACAAGGATGGCAATGGCAGGGAAACATTCTACTCCTTTGAAAGCGATTTCTTCCTTCTTTCAAATGACTGGAGATGGTTGAGACAAAATAAAAAAAGGCATTTTTAAAGCACCTAGCGACTAGCGGCATGTTATTTTAGTTAGACCATAAAATGGTCTGACAGAAATAGCAGAGATGGCAAAATTGATTGGAGAAAGGACAATGACCCCTTTTATTAGTGATTGGAAACCCCAAAATAACCCAAACTTATTTTTTCTCCAAACAAGGAAAAAAAAAAAAGCAATTGATAGGTTTGATGATGGGAAAGGCTATGGAAAGAAGGAAATTATGTGGTAACCACAGAGAGAAAGGGGGTAAAATAAAACGTAGCTACTATTACGAATGGAAGCTGTTTCCTTATTACTTTTTCTTGTCTCTTTCTTTCTTTGCACTTTTTCACTCATCATTTTCCTTTATAATACTATTCTTATTTTTTTTTTACTTGCATTGTTTTTATACTTTTAAAATTTCTTTAAGACATATAAATTTAAACTAACTTATTATATACATAACATAAAATGGTCTCGATTTTGAAGAAACAAATGTATAATTTAACGAAGGTGTTCTTGGCTTATTTTGCACAAATCCCATTCTCAAATGCATTCCAAAAGGCTCCGTTAATCGTGGATGCCTTCTTATTTATATTGGCATAATGACTGCATCTGTGTTTTGGGGAAATTCATTTTCATTAATTGGAATCGTTTTGTTAATTGTCCCAGCTGTGGCACCTCCCTTACCCTGCACTTGATACAGACTGAACAGGAGATAATACCTGCGTGTTCTGGATATCTTCTCTTAATCGCTTTCTAAAATGTTTGGAAGAAGTGGATTCTGCAGCATCTGTTCAGCATCTGGAGCTGTTCAGGCATCTGAATGAGTCCAGAATTTGCTCAGCTTGGCAGGTATGTTTGTAATCCA
Source organism: Pseudoxyrhopus heterurus (assembly GCA_032468235.1). Taxonomy (NCBI): domain Eukaryota; kingdom Metazoa; phylum Chordata; class Lepidosauria; order Squamata; genus Pseudoxyrhopus; species Pseudoxyrhopus heterurus. The sequence continues at coordinate 83,888 of JANHJO010010564.1, forward strand.
GATACCACTGGAATGCTTAAGCAGCTGTGCTTGCAATAACTTCCAATAATGATCAATCAAAAATCCACATGGAAAAACATTTACTTGTAGGGAAGGGAACCTCTGGCTTTCCAGCTTAAATGCAGACAAACCTCTACAAACAAGTCACTACACTGCCTAGATTAGGACAGTCACTCTGTAGAGTTTAGTTTCTGGCAAGTAAGAATAGACACAAACTATTTTGAAAGCTGCTCCTAGAGCCATTTAGATCCTGGCTAGAATGGCCAAGATTTTAGCAGTGCTATAGCTACAGTTCTTCATTGGCACAAAAGGAATAGTGGTTTGTGGCCCCTTGCAATTTTAGAATCCACAGTACAGAACAGCAGAGCACCAAAATGTTGGAATGATTATTTAGCCCAAACTTTCCCAAAACGGGATCATTTCAAACACGTTGGATTTCAACTTCCATCACTTCCACAGTGACCCAAAGCTGTTTTGGACTGCACAATACAAGGTCCAAAAGAGGCACAGTTAATATGTGTTCTAAACGAGCGATTTTAAAGTGAAACCCGTTCAGATATTCTGCACAACCATCCATCTCTTCCAAACCCAGGGCTACCCTAGAGTAGCACTTGGAGGGTGAGGTCCCTGACTTGTAAATTATAACATTTTTTCCCCCTGAATTTCAGAAGCAGACAGGATTTTGAAAAGCATTTTTCTTACACTACCAGAATCTATTTAATATTTTTTTTTTCCTAGTCCATATTTCATAACACAATATATACCACCTGGGTAATTCTATTTATTCATTGGTAAATCCCAACAGAGGCAGGGGGAATTAATGTAATCCATTTCACTGCGTGGACTTTTGGCATAAAAATGAAGACGACAACATTCAAGGCAGCATTAAAAAACCCTCCACGTTCATTAATATAAAGTGCATTTCCTGCATATAATATATAATATAATAATATAACTGTAAAGAACTCAAGGCACAAGCTAACAAAATATGTATTACATACTAGAAATGCACAGTTCAAGCTAATCACTAATTCAAAACATTTCTTAATTCCGGTTATTTTAAAGCTTTGGGGGGAGAAAATCCCTTGACGCACGAGTTTTAAATAGTAGACTTGCTTAAAAACTGTAAGCAAAGTGGCTAGTATCGACATCTGAAATCATTGTTAAATAGCATCCTCACCAATAAACGTTCTACATAAATGAAGCCCAGAAATGATTTTCTGTGAATTCAAAAGTGCATGATCTACAGATCTGACGATGCTTTTGAGATTCACCCTGCTCCATGGGAAATGAGCACTGATCAGAAGAATACAGTTGAATACAGTCTACATGTTTTCAAATTCTCTGTTCAGTATTAGCCCATAAGAGAATCCAAACAGAGGCACTGTGAATTCTCAACACTTTTCTTTGTGACTGTATCTCTTAACAGTCAGATGCCAATAAAATGCAGGTATCTCAATCAACCTGAGACAATCTTGGTAAGTTTAGAACTGTTGATATTAGTCAAGATCATTGGTAAGAATCATATGTTCCATTTAGGCAAATAAACAATCTTCTTTTGAAAGAATGCCACACATTCTTTTAGCCAATTTTAACGAGCAAGCGTTATGCTTTCTGAATGTGAACAATTTATTCAATATCCTCTTCTGTTTTGGCTGTTAAGGTATAGCTATATAATATACAAAATAACATGGAACCATTTCATCCGACATGTTGATAGTATCTGGGCTCACACAACACACTATGTCATAGTGTATTTTCCATAGTCTATTGAAGAAGCCATAATAATCTGGTTCATACATAATAAGCCATAGATCATGATTCAAAGGTCACACTGGTTGGAGTCGTACGGTGCATCCTGCTAAGCCAAAATGCACTGGGCTTAACATGCTGTGATTGTAGCTTGTAACTCAGTTAAAAATCATTGTTAACTAAGTTTAGAGTGATTCCCTTCTTTTTCTCTCCACCAAATCCTAATATCTCCTGCTATTTAACATTCATTGTTGCCTTTATCATTGTTTACAGATTAAAAGAACACCAGCCCAAATATTTGGCTGCATGTCATTGAGTCAGTCGCAGAAGGTAAAAATGCCTAGATCAAAAGTCCCTGAAGTGGTCAATATTGACCCTCAAGGGTTGATGAGACTATCCAAAATTTTGGTAAATGTCTGGAGGTCAAAAGAGGGTCAGAATATGTCTGGGAGTCAATATCTGGTCAATAAATGATGGAAAATTGATTGGGATCAATTAATCTTTGAGGGTATCTATAGAGCTCCATGACAGTTCCTAGTTCTGAAGGTGAGGTGGCTAGTGGCAAGACAGTGTTACCCAGAGTTGGATGGTTAGTCACCTACAAGAGTGGCTTAAGTTGTCTCTATTATGGTTCATCACATATCTTTAGCCAGAACTTGGAGTTTTATCCACCCACTGACTTCTTCCCAAAGACCTGGGATAGACAGATGTTCTTCTCTGATGAGTTAAAGATATTGTCTCAGTATATAAGCTGTTCCAAGTAAAGCTGCCTTCTGCAATTGACTGATGGTAGTTTTGTCAATGCTGATGGTGTTCAAGTGCTTTTCCAGTTGTTTTGGGATTCATCCAAGGGGCTCTATTAATATTGGTACTACCTTTGCTTTCTTTTGCTACAGTCATTCTACTTCTATTTGCAGGTCTTTGTATTTCGTTATCTTCTCCAGTTCTTTCTCTTCTCTTCTATTATTTCCAGGTACTGCCACATCCGCTATCCAGACTATTTTGTCTTTCCTATCAACAATTGTTTACTCTGGGGTATTATGTGGCAGGTGCTTATCTGTTTGGATTCTAAAGTCCCAGGGTATTTTAGCTTCTTCACTTTCTATTATTTTATGGTCTCACCAGTTTTGGCCTGCAGGCAAATGCTATTTCTTGCACATCTTCCAATGCACCATTGTTGCTATTTGTCATGCTGTAGTTTGCAGTCAGTCTGGGTGATCCACTGATTTTTTTTTTCAGCTTCTTTGCATGCTGTTGCTGTTTCTTAATTCTGGCTTTGTATGTATTTATTCTTAAGGCTTGATCCAGAATTAGCCCCTCTATCTCTTTCTTCAATTTTCCTGCTCTTAGCCATTGCTAGGTCTTATTATTACTACTAATAATAGTACCGTTAAAGTAGTAATTGTTACATTATTTTCACATAATGAATGTTTGGGGTAGTGTGTCAATGAACAATCTGAAACTTCATGAAGAGATCAATGAGTTCACGAGTTTGGGGATCACTGATCCAGAACATCTAAACTGAGTAAATTCAATCTACTTCACTAAGTAGATTTTTTTATCTGATTAATCACTAGAAAATCCCATGGCTATAGATTTTGGATGAATGGATGAATGGATAGATAGATAGATAGATAGCTAGATAGATAGATAGATAGATAGATAGATAGATCTTGTAAGGAATTAACACCAAACCACTTTTGCCAAGGAAACTATATAGATGCAGTATGTCCATGAAATCACCAGGTGAATCTGTCTCAAAGTAGATTTTACTTTTAAAAAGAAACCATCCTAATATTTAGGGATAGTAATTTAAAATGTCTTGCTAAGGCACCGAGACATGAATCTGCAGTTCATTTGTGCCATGGCAAAACCAGACTTCAGCTGCCTTTAATCTCTAACACTTTTATTACTGTTATTTAGTTAGATTTCTGATTTTGTTAGTTATTTTATTTATTGATGTGTATAGTCTTGATCGTATTTATTACCGATATAAATCAGGTTGGGCACAACATGCTCGTTGATAAAAAGGTTGTTTTATAAACTCCACCGTAAACCCATAAGATAAAATTACTAACGGGGAAAAAAATCTTCCTGCAATTTGCCTCCAAATTGTTGACATAACTACTAATTAAGCTACAAACAGCATATTTGAAGGAACAGAAATGCCAGATGCTCCCTTCAAACATCCACCCATTCCACTCTCAACATCTCATTTCGTCCTGTAAATGGTCCATTAATATTCATACCAATCAGTTATAATTCTCGTGGAGGATTTATTCAAAGACTTCATCAAATCCTGCCCCTGATGTTTGAAAAATCCTTGATTCCTGAGAACCAGGCCCTCTGCTTTTGGGCACCCCTTTTAAAATATTCAGAAGAAGAGGGAAAAAACGACATTTTCGCCCACCACCTATTTCTCTGAAGAATTTCTTGGTCCAGTTGAGGCCCTACAATTGATACACCCTCGCCTGAGATGATAATAATAATAATAATGTTTTTTCTCCATTGTGAGTACACAAGAAGCTGTTTTTTTTTTTTCGTGGTGGCCTGGTGGAGAGAAAGAGATAGGCAGGCTGTTTGGGTACCTCATGTCTACCATGAGGCGACCAGAAATTCTCCTATCTATTTTGTAGATTTCTGAAGAATTTTTTTCCTTCTTTCTGTCTCATGTGCATCACTTATTTAGCTCCAGCCTACAGGCAGTCTTCAACTTACAACCATTTGTTTAGTGACTGTTCAAAGCTACAACGGCACTGAAAAGAGTAGCTCATGACCGTTTTTCACACTTATGATCATTGCGGCATCCCCAAAGTCATACGATCAAAATTTAGAAGCTTGGCAACTGGTTCATATTACCCGAGGTCTCGTGATCTCCTTTCGGGACCTTCTGACAAGCAAAGTCAACGAAGAAGCCAGATTCACTTAACAACCGTGTTGCTAATTTAACAACTGCAGTGATTCACTGAACAACAGTGGCAAGAAAGGTGAAAAATGGGGCAAAATTCACGTAACGACAGTTTGGCTTAGCAACTGAAATTTGTGGTTGTAAGTAAAGGATTACCTATACATGGGCAGGAGGAAACAGTGGGATAGAATGAAACATTCAACATAACATTATTTCCCTAATGGGGCTTCTCCATCAAGCTGAGAATCTGTCTATCATGGATTCAAGGAACAGGTCATGACGTAATATTTTTAAGATGTAGAGAGCAGCTGTCTCTGTCCAGAATATTCATCACTAAAGCCCGTTAGATAATCACAGATTACAACACAATAAATGCCTTAGCGTTTATGGAATTTCCCGAAAGGAAGTTTTCAATAAGCAATTGGTGTCTTGTTTGCATGATCCCAAATTTTTCATGAACAGACATTTGTCTTACGAACGAGAACTTGTGACATGCATTTGAAGACTGGGGAAATCTCATTTTGGAGAGCTCAAAATGAGATATACAGTACCTAACTGCAAACACTTTGAAGGCTGCATTCTACAGAAGTACTGCAATCGGTACTTTGGCTAACCACCCATGCGGTAAAAACACGGTAACTGCTATTTCAGTACTTGCAAGCTTGCAATAAGAATGTTAGCCTAACATTCCCTGATTATGCTTTTCCATTTAATATATTCAAAGTATTATATCTGACAGCCCGATCATGAGAAATTCTTCGGTTTCTACAATCTTGACTTCATATTTTAACCACTCCTATAAGGAAACCTAGATCTACAAAAAAAAAAAAAAGGGTTAATGGTCCAAAGGAAGTCTACTCCATTTTAGGGATAGATTACTGATCTAACAAATATCTGATCTGATTTTATTTTTTAATTAAAGAACCACAGAATCACGTTGACTGAATGTATAGATGGAGGGAGCTGGCATTTTCCTTTTGAAGTTTTATGAGACGGTTAAGAGATCCTGTCAATCTTGTTTCAACTTTTGTTTTTTTAGAAAATTGACCCTCATATCTGCTTTCCGTGCAGCCTTAGAACTAGCCACACAACCACAAAATAGGTGTGGTTGCCTGGTCATTCCAGGAAGTACTAGAATAGAAACCTCTACTAGCACTGCTATAAACTTCCTAGAATTTTTAATTATTGAATAACATAGACCAGGGGTCTCCAACCTTGGAAACTTTTAAGACTTGTGCAGTTGAAGTCCACAAGTCTT
>JANHJO010010565.1:0-11679 GCA_032468235.1 Pseudoxyrhopus heterurus
TCAGCCTTCCATCCTTACGAGGTAGGTAAAATGAGTACCCAGATTGTTGGGGGCAATATGCTGACATTGTAAACCGCAAGCCCTGATAGGCGGTATATAAATACAGTGCTATTGCTATTGCTATTAAGCAATAATGGTTTAACAATATTTGTGGACTTCAGATATCCTTGACATTTAATACGAATCTGAGTAAAAAAAATATAAGTTCTTTTTAAAATGTGGCAACTGTTAATTCAAAACTTTTAAAATTCCACAGAGCCTGGTTTGAAGGATACCAATCAATGGTGTGGGGTTTTTTCTATTCCTTAACTATTTTTTATTTGCTTATTTTTTTAAATATAAGGAGCATGTATGTCTATAAATTTTATTAGAGATACAAAGGGACATAGAAGTGTATGCTAATAAGCCAAGAAGCCACTGTTTTCAATACAACTGATTCCTGGCTTTGTTGTAAAATAACAAACATTAGAAATAGACCAGAGGGTCATCTCTATATAAATAATGTAAAATATCCACATTCATGATGAGAAACTCTATTGAAATGCATGAAATGTTTCGCATAAATTCAGATTTTAGTGGAGCTCAACCCTGAGTCCATTAAACATTACAAAGAAATAGTAACTGAGTGTGCATCTTAAGTATTTCGTCCTGTGTTAATTTCTCATTCATCTTAAAATGTGCTATAAAAATAACAAATATGAACATTTGCTAAAGCATACCAGATTTTTATGGACGTGAACAGCCATATTCACAGCAAATCATTTGAAGGACTTCCTCTATTCCTAACCCTAAAAGCTCATTTTATAAAAGCATTTTTAAGGAGGTATTTCCTTTGCCTATTATTAGATTTATAGACACAAAATCATGTGAGGCAGGAAACCTACTTCTTTCAATATCTTCATGATCACAAGCAGCACTGGATTACAGCTTCCTGGTGGAATAAACTTCTTATAACTTATCAATAAAGGCCATATTATGACTGCAGCCAAGCTATGTTCTCAACGATCATTTTTTAAGGCATCAAGACACTATACTTCACAAAAGTGACTTCCTAATTTTCAATTTGGGGATGTAAAAAGACAGGTGCATAACCAATTATACATATGTATTTTTCAATATATTCAGGATTAAATTAAAAGAGAGACAGAGAGAATTTTTTTCAAAGAGTATACAGGTAGCTCTTGATTTATGACTATAACTAAGCCAAAATTTCCATTGCTAAGCAAGGCACTTGTTAAGTGAGTTTTGCCCCATTTTACAACCATTTTTGCCATAGTTGTTAAGCGAATCCCTTCAGTTATTAAATGAAACATGTGGTTGTTAAGCAAATCTGGCTTCCCCCATTGATTTTGCTTGTGAGACGCCAACTGAGAAGGGTACAAATAGTGATCACATGACCTGGGAGAGTGCAACAGTCATAAATTCATGCTAATTGCCAAGTGCCTGAATTATGTTTGTGTGACATAGAGATGCTGCAATGGTTGTAAGTGTGAAAGCAGCTCATAAATGACTTTGAACAGACACTAAACAAATGGTTGTAAGTCAAGGACTTACCTGTGTTTCATTGTATAGATAATTCTTGACTTACAACCATTTGTTTAGCAGCCACTTGAAAAGTGGCTTATGACTGATTCTTGACTTATGACCGTTGCAGCATCCCCACGGTCATGTGACCAAAGTTTGCGCACTTGGCATCTAGCATGTATTGAAGGTTGCAGCACAAAGGGGTCACCAAGATGGCCATTTGTGATCTTCCCAACCGACTTCCAACAAGTAAAGTCAATGAGGGAATCCAGATTTGCTTCATGAGCATGTGATTGAGTCACTTAAGAGCTTCAGTGATTCACTTAACAACCTTGGCAGAAAAGGTCATAACAACAGGAATGACTTAATTAAGAACTGCCTTGCTTAGCAATACAAATTCTGGTCCCAATTGTGGTTGTATATTGACGACTACTTGTAATGAGACATGAATGCCACTGTTAGGTCATAAATAAACAGTACACCTCTCTAGGAAGCAAAAGGTACATCAGATTAATAAAATACACACACTCATCTGAACTAATGATAGATTTAAGCCTGCAACATTTCTCATTTTAGTTCTCATCCCAAAAAGTTACCTGAAAGGGACTTGGTGTCTCTGAATTCCAAGAAAAAGAAGGTTGTAAAAATATTGATTAAGAAATTGTTCTAATCATAAACCAGACAGATTCTGTTTGGAGATTCTAAATTACTGTTCATTGGCTGTCAAAAGTGAGGCACATGATTTGACTACTGGATATATAAAGAGCCTTTATACCCATTTCTATTGAACAGCATCTTTAAAAAAAGAATCCATATAAAATATGTTGGTCAATAACCATTGGAAATCTATTTCTTCTGAAGGGCAATAAAAATACCCATTTGGTAAGGTTCAAATGTGCTATCTAAAAGTTTCACTAACATATAGAGCCTTAATGGGCACTTTCAGACATGCAAACCTTACACCTAAAAAGATTGAGGTGCTTCTAAAATCTGGTCCCTTAACAATTAACGGGATTGGAGAATTAAACACACAGTTGCTTAAACAAAGGTCGCTAGGCTGAAAATACTTAAAAGATATAGTCAAAAGGTTAACCATTATAGATAGAAAGATTTATCTTCAAAACCACAAGCATCTGCGTATCATTAAAATTTAATCTTAAAAAAGATTACTGATTATCAGGCCTCGGGGAGATTCCTTATAAACACAGGCTTAGCATTCTTTTGAAAGAGCACTAGAGATATACTACAAAGATTTATTTAAAGAGGGGAAAAGAACTAGATTTTGTAACAGGGATATTGATAGTTCCATTACTACAGAGTGCTTTGCAGTCTCTCCATATCACGCAAGATTTTTTTTTAAAAAAAACACATGTTTTTATTTTCAATGTCACAAAAATCAAGAAATTTGTGCTGCAAGAAAATGCAAAAATAAGTTTAGTCAGACACAGACCTTGGGTTATTGGATAGGTGTCTTTAATAAACACAGAAAAATGTTTAGAACAATTCCATAATGGAAAAAAGAAAAGGAAAAACAAAAACAGTGATCAGGATGAATGGTTAATTTGAAATTTTAGAAAAGATCACGAAGTATTTGTAAACAGTTTGAACCAATGCAGTAATTATAGGGATCATGAAGGGTTGTCAGGATTAAACTCACCAAGGTAGACTTATCTCACTGTGAAATACGTTTTCTTATTAGATCATGGAAATGTTTTGTATATGATGAAGTTTGACTTCAACGAAGTGCTGCATAATTTGCTGATTAGTAAGGTAGATCATTGTGGTGGTGCTATTATTTGATGGCCTCACAACTGGCCACCAAACTGCAGTCAGAAGCACTTGTCATTGTTGAGTCAACCAATTAGAAAAAGGTGTCAACTAGGAGGCGCAGAAACTGGAGAGAATGCAGATTAGAAATCTGCAGCTGACACAAAACTGAACGGAATGGGAATAATTGGACAGAGAATGATAAAATGAAACTGAACCAAAATAAATAGCAATAGAAGCTATTCTGGATGCATTTTCCATTTCTGGTCACCTCACTTAAGATACATTGGTAGTTTGGTACTCGTTAATTGGTTCTGGGAGGCATGATGAGTAACAAAAATGATGAGTACCAAACAAATTTTTCTCGTAAAAAGCTATCTAGTGAGTCACAAGGCAGCTGACATGAACAGGTTCTAGTTGTTCATTGAGTACCAAACCAATGATGAGTATCAGGACACAATTTTCCTGTCAAAATGTATTGAGTACCAAATTTGATAAGTTTCAAAGCAAATGAGTACCAAGTTATCACTGTAAATGGAAATGCCTTAAGGAAAAGTTGCCCTCCTCCCACAAAAAAACCCTTCAGGACATTGGTAAGTGAACCCTTCAGGAATGATATATAAAAGAAAACTATGGCAGTCTTTTTTATTACCTCAGTGTAGCAATGGGTTTAAGTTACAGAGAAGCACATTTCATTTGAGCATCATGACAAAAATTCTAGGAACAAGACTGGCTTGATAAATCAATTATCTAGGACAAGTGTTGATTTTTTTAGTCATACAATGTATTGAAGCAGAAGCTGAACACACCCTTACTGTACAGGAGGTCCTCAACATACAACAATTATGTGCAGCCAGAATCTGAAAATAACATTTAACGCACCACAGTACTTAAGCAAAATGGTTCGGTTGAGATTGGCATATGTGGGACTGATTGGGGTAGATCAAATATAATTTGATCATATTTTATTTATCTATACAGTATATGTTAAATTATTGTATTTTATTCCAATTTCATTTTAAACTGTATTTTATTCCAATTCCATTTTAAATTGTTTTTATCAGATTTTAGTAATAAAATGTATCTGAAACTCTGCACTTTGATATGGCCCAAGGTTAATCAATAAAGTAAACTCTAAACTCTAATTAAGAGCAATTGAATGTGCCCAAGTATGGATAGCCAGAAATGGCTGAGGCTCTGAATTAACCATTTGCTTTGGAATGTAAATGCCATGTCAGCTATTGTACTATTTAAATCTTTTTAGGTTTGTACGAGAAGCTTTTAACTCTTAAATTCTTTTTGGATAATTTTGCTTTATTTACAAATATACATGAATTTATGTCTATTTGTATATATGTATTTGCATTGCATTTGTACTTTATGCTGTTATTTCAAAGTTTATATTATCCAGATCGCTAATTTTAATTTCTTATTGTTGCAAGAACAAACAAACCCTTTAGCATATTTTGATTTAATATTGTCTTTTAGTCAATTATTTTTTTGTCTGTATGTACTTTCCTTAACAATCCTGACATGATCAATTTAGTTTTGGATATTTGAATATCAATTCTCTTGTACTGGCTAATGACCACAATAAAGTTAACTACCGGTAAGTAAATATAAACCCCTTCCCCCTCCTCCACATGTTCAGATGGCTTAAAATTAATACTTTAATGTAAGGACTTGTGGCTGCAGCAGTTCTGTTTTAAATATAATGAAGGCTTGATTTTAACTACCTTTTGTTGAAATAACATTAAAAAATAAGGAGACTTCAAGAATGTAATGTTGCAGAGATTTCTTTTTCATTGCATTACAGAACTGCCATATGTTTATTACCTAATCTAACACAGAACTAGTGCCTGTGTTTCAATTAACATTTAAGGCTTCAGAGATTCTAGGATGATGGTTCCAACCTTGCCTTCTGATCAGGGCTCCAAAGCAGAGAACATGTCAGTAAGTACAGTGGTAGAGCTTGTTCCTTATTAAAAATGACAAAGATTTCAGGGTTATAAATATCATCAACCACACTATCGTAGAGTTTCATACTGCTTGAGTTAATTAATGGTGGCGCTACATAATTCCGATTGCCCCTTGTGTACGATCCTGTTACAACTTCTACTTCGAACACACAGATCAAATGGTCCATTTCACATTTTTCTCTGGTATCTGCTATAAGTTTCCGGGGGTTCTTTTTAAAATATATGCCAGCTCCATATTTTTGATCTGAAAAATGACACAAAATGCAAGCTGTTTTACCATATTTTCAATATAATAGCAACATAAACAAGTAGCTGACTGCAGTATCTTTCATCTTTTAACCATATACTAGATAGAATCATAAGGACTAATTTGCCTGCAATAAGCAAACTTGGGAACCATGCTGAAAATAACCACTAAAATAATCACACATAACAATTAGAGTAATTAAAGCTGAAGTTGGAGAAGTGGACCCCATTAATTCTCAGGCTAGGAGGGGAGGCATTATGTAATTGTATTTTGGTATACCACAGCCAACAAATGAGCTAATCTGTTAATTCAAAAGTGCAAGAGGTAGAAGCCTAGAGTTTATACTCTGGAAGATAGGCATATGATCTGCAGCGGGGAATCAGCTGCTATGTTTGAGGCTGAATTCTTGTTTACTCTCTGGTTTCTAATCTTTCTGGGAATCTTCTACCTAGAATACCTAAGAAGTGAATTAAAAGTTAAATGTCTGGTAGTCTGTAATTTACTGCCAAGCCTGAATAAGAAGCTCAAAGGACACAAGAGAGAGGCACCACAAACTAGTCCTGTTAGTTTGGGTTCCTTACACTTAAGAATGAAAACTCCAGTCTTGTTTCTCACCAGAATAGAAATTAAAATTTAAGAACCGGTTGTAAAATACCAACTTTTAAGACATGTTGTATTGTCAAATATATTCAATTTGCATAAATAGGGCATTTAACATGCTGAAAAATATTCTGTGTTTCTTACAGCATTACAGCCACATATGTGGTTTACCTTGTGATAAGAAGTAAGTTTTCTGAAATCCAGTTTTGCACACCAGGCTACAATACTGAGCAGGGACATGATGGTACAATCTATGACATACAGGCATTCCAGTATTTCTTCCTTCTATTTTCCTTTTTACCCTTTGGAAAGCAGATTCTAAAAGAGGGTTATGTATTTTCTCTATCTGTAATAGAAATTAACAGTAAGGATGTGCTGTTCATTACCAGTAGCAGAATGTCTGTGAGTGTAATTCACCTGCCAACCAGCAGAAACTGCCTATCCAGCAAACCTTTCCTCACACGAGAGATGCTGCCTGGTATGTGTCTCCAGGATTCTGGAGGAAATCTAGGTACTTGAATCAAAGAAACATCTCATTGAAGGATTATCCGTTTTCTGTACAAATAAATCAATGTTCAACCAAGATTTTGTTCCAGAATATGGATTTGTTTTCTGTGTAATATTAACCCTGTCTATTTTTCCATTCACAATAGGAATTAGGTAATTGTTTGTTCCTTTGTATCCTTTTTCAGGTTTGTTATAAATATATTAGCTTTATTTAGATACATATTTTGGAATTCTGTAGCCTCTTCTAAAATCTAGCATGAACTAATGATTTGTAGGAGACTGACATCTGTATCTTGAGTGAAACATTTTCTATTCATCTCAAGGCTGGTGTTTGATTAAACACACACACACACAAACAAAAGCAACAGCTGTATCAGGTTTACAATTAGTTCCCAAGTTTCCACCAGCAGGGAATCCTCAATTAATAGGTTGCTCCTGATAATGGAAGGGAGAAGGAGGCAGGTTATGCTAACTCCTACAGGCCAATACGACTCCATAAAAGCTCAGGGCCCCCTCCAGAGCTGTATGGAAGATCAGATTTGGAGCTGCAAAATGGGAAATCAACAAGTCAGATGGATTAAATAATCTTTTTTTTTTCCTTCATGGAAGACTAACCCAAGATCCAAAGTTGACACTGTTAGCATTGAACAGTCAGCTGCTTCAAAGAATGGGGGAAGTGGCAACCAGTTAATGTCCAGTTTAATTTGCAGTTTAGGTCATCCAGAGACTGTCAATGAAACCCTATCAATCATTAGATAGATTTCAATCTTGTTTATGTTTTGATTAACTTGGTACATCAATAACACAACACAATCTTCTCCTAGCATTATTTTGCCATTCACCTTTAGAACCTGGAGGCCGGCTTTTTCGAGCTGTTTTTCTTTGTCCTTGAATTCTTGAAGGTAAGACTCTATTGGAGTGATTTGATAACAGCATCTGTTTGCCATCTCCAGATCCCTTTCCTGATGAGGATGGTTCTCCAAAGATCCTGGATGCAAATAATATGCTGCTTAATAAAAACCAAGATTTAAACCGAGATAAAAATTAAACCAAGATTTAAACCAGACTGAAGAATAAACTGAAAACTTAAAAGGAATGGGATGATGCTCTTTAATTCCATTCGTTCTGTAAATGGAAAAATATTAAACAGAATAATGCACTGCTATACTTGCCCTAAAGATTTTGTGCTAACATAAAAAGATAATAAAAATACAATTAAAAAAATAAATAAACCAAAGCTAATACCAACAATAACTGTAGAAATTATGAGAATAAAAAATGAGAGTATATGTACATTCCCCAGCCCCAGCCCTATACACACATTCAAACAAGAAATTTTTTTAAATATCTCTATTTAGTATTTCTGAGTAGGCATATCTGTACAAATGGTATTTCTAAGATGAAATAAGGAAAAAATAGTTAATTTAGCCAACACATGGCTAAAATATTTTTTTTGTTTAGTATATGTTGTTTCAAAGCTCTGATCCCCTGTGGATTCCAATGATATGATAAAAGATGTATCAATTTTATTAGAATTTGCAATATGAAACCTGAAAGATTAAATAATATTCTAACACAGCACTGGTTTATATGATTTAACAAAACAGGGACAATAAGCCATCCTCTGGCTTTCTGAAAAAGATGATTGGGTGGTTTTTTTTCAGAGCAGAACATGTTCAGACTATCATTGTACAATTCTGTGATTTTAATTTATCTGACAGAGATTTCTATTACTTTCTATATTATAAGAATAAAGTCATGATATACACATTTAAGGGTACAACTTATGTCTGTGCAGTTTTGTCTCAGCATTCTGCCCATCCACTGTTTGCTCTTTTTAGCAAGCATTGGGCAATTCAGAGTGAGATGCTATAATAAACCTCCTTTTATGTTCAATGACGAGTACATAAATTTTTAAAATCGCTGTTTCTAAAGACTAGAAGTCTGCCTTTAAAAAATTAAATGATTTTAATTTTCAGTGAATTATTCTGTCAATTGTTAAAGGTTAGATTAATTTCTGTTAGCGATGGAATATGCTTATACAACTCTACGTACCATCCATCTTAAGAGGCTCTTGCTTGGCTGTAGACTGCAGCATGAATTCAATTGCAAAAGCTGCATCAACCACAGCTCGGGGAGACCCTTCGATCTCTAGGGCTGTCCCTGCTCCACTTACGCTCTCCAGGATGGTAATGCCAAAATGCTGCTGGAGATGAGACAGTTCAAGAGGCTGGACACTGCTCAGGTTTAAAATGTTGTGATTTCTTATAACAATCCGTCCGGTTTCCTCAACCAATACGATATCTCTGAACCACTGTCCTGCTTTCTCCAAAATATCATGGCTGCGTCCTATCAGTTCTACAAAAGGGCCATTTCTTTCAAAGCCTGGATTGGTTTGGACATCAGTCTGTAGTTCTGCTTAAAAAAAGAAAAAAAAATTGTACTGCTAAATGATTGCATCCTAATGGGTGTAATCCATGGAAAAAATTATGCTGGTAGGTGACAGGAAAGGATAGTGAGGAAAAAGACTAGAGAGTTCCAAAAAAGTGATGACTATCTAGAGACTCAAGAAGGAAAGAGAATGACCGAAACATTGAGATAATTTGGTCATAAAGAGAGAATAACTAAGGATCAAATTGCAAAACAGATATAGGGAGAAAAAATGAATTGGTCAAGATGAAGTAGATCAGGGCTGTCAAACTCCCAGCCCACAGGCCAGATGTGTCACATGCTGGCCATGCATACACACAATTTAGCAAGAGGGAAAAGTCCCGATATGTCATGTGACGCCACTGTGACAACATGAGTTTGACTCCCCTGAAGTAGATGAAATTCTCAAAAACAAGTGAAAAGTTTAAAGAACAACAGGCAGTATATGAAGTGGTGTGTCATTACAATTTTGAGATATTTAATATGGTTTTATACAACAAATATTATACAATTTCTGCAATTTTTAAAGACACAATTACCCATGAACTTTCAATGAGAACAATCTTGCTTTTAGACAAGATTATATAAGATTAAAACTTGAGAGTTTTTAAGGTTTTCCAGTTTTTAAAATCTAAAGGAAATTCCCCCCTCCCTGAAATGCTTCCTCCCTCCTATCTTGACTAATTTTCCCTGGCCTTTCTTTTATCCCATCGACCTTTCAGCTTCTCCTTCTATGGCTGGGTTCTCACAGCATACCAATCCACAACTTCTTAAACCATTGGTTTCTGACTAAGCCACAGTTAGTGGGGTTTACCTTCCATGTTAAACCACAACCCAGCATTTAGAAACACAGTATACAGGATCACCATCATTGTCAAAAACAATGACACTGATGATGAGTAAGTGGGATATACTGAATCATAAATCACTGTCAACAAAATTGTTTAGTTCAAAGTTGTGCTCCCCGCTCTTAATGTTTCAATCATTGGACAGGGTCTTGACAAAGAATCTATTTCAGGTCATTGAACTTAATTAAGCCAAGAATTCCCATAAATTTTAAGCCTCCAATTTATTTTTACCCATTGTGTCAATATTGCTGCAATCCATCTTTTCTTCTAATTTGTTCTTCACCAACATAAGCTTGGCACAGAAAGCCTTTAAAAGGGGGAAAATAATGATTAATCAGCATAATATGATTACTATTTTGGATTTTATTTTATTTTTTGCTCATATAATGTCACGGACATTACAGCAAATGGCAATTAGAATAATGATCAGTTTTAAATAGGATGTTTCTCCCCAATATTGAATGCTTAGAATAAATTGGAAATTCAGTTGCTGAAGTCATGTTTACGGACACAAACATAAAGAATAAGAAGATACAACTGATGTTAACAGTTTAGCTGACATTTAGAATAGAAAACTGATTTAAGGTCCCAGAAGGTTATGTGATTTGTACTAACTAGTAAATGAAATAGTTATTCTCAGTGGACTTTTACCACTGTTTCCTTGACTGAGATTTTTGGATAACCCAACAAGAAATTCAACTAGTAGGGAAAGATCTAGAACTCATGCCAAATTCAAAGGATTATGGCAGACTGTGTGGTCACAACAAGATATATTGCAATTTCTTTTAAAATTGCATTTCTTTAGCAACATGCAAAATATTGTTCAGGAAGCTATTTTTCTTTGGGTAGGTACCTCCTTTATTATTAACACTTTTCTCCATGCTTGGTCTATTAACTTCTTGATTGTTTTTATATAATCAAAGAATGAAAAGGATCTCTAAAGTGATCTAATCCAGATTTTTGACCAATGCAGGAAAACAAATGGCTAAATTCTTAACCAGCATTTTTAGTGAATGCTGCTAGTGAAGAAGAGATCCTCACTTTCTAAGGCAAGGTATTTTGCAGTCAACAAGCTGTCAGAAGAATAATTTGCGGTTCCAACTGGAACCGGGGCTGTGCAAGAATAAATAAAAATGAGATCTAGACAGCCATGAGGAAAGAAGAAATATTTATTCCTAAAAACAAAACAATTTGCATTTAGGGGCAGGCTGCAGAGAAATGGGGTACAGCAGCAGATTTTTATAGGGGGATCTTGTCCGGGGTGTGGAAGTGTCTGCGTGCTGATTCTAGGGTGACACTTGAGGGAAGTGTCGTGTGTCTGTGTGTCTGTGTAGATATGAACTCTTGTGAACATGCAGTTCCATAGGGAGTCCTAATTTAATTAACTCTCTTTGTGTTTGCAGACTTTAACTTTTGATATGCAGATTAGATCTGGGTAACTTATTTGGAGGTCTGAGGAAGTTTGGGTAAAAGATTTTCCCCGGTTTGCTATTTTTACTTGATTAATTTAGTTTTAGCTTGACTATCAATTATAGTGGAAAATAGATGCTGATTCTCAGACGATTGTGGATTCTGTTAAAGTTTTAAGGAAAGATGGAAACAGTATAAAGAATAAAATAAATTTGGATATAAAATTTCTCACAAAGTCTATACTTTTTTAGACCTTTCTTCTTATTTGAGCCACAAATTTACAACCTAACACTGAAGAGAAAGAAAACAAAGATCCTCCATTCAAAAATCAGAAAATGGTTATTACACCATAACCTAATTATCTTTT
>JANHJO010010567.1:0-12500 GCA_032468235.1 Pseudoxyrhopus heterurus
CCCCTCCCCTCGAGGTTTTCCAACAGGGCTTCGGGGTCGGAGACCGAGGCGGGCGACCCCCTCCGGGGCGTGTGCAGAGTTCCCCGGCCGCCGGGCTCCCCGGTGGCAGCTGCCGCGTTTGCTGAATCTGGTCCCGGCTGGAGGGCGGCGGCTCGCGCTCGGCTACCTCGCCGGGCGGCCTGGGACCTTTTGGGCTCGCGTGGGACCGTCGGGCGAGGCTGGGGGGTCGCCAGGCAGTGAATCCCGGCTTCGGCTCCTTCGCCTTTGGAAGCCGGCGGCAGGGCGAGCTCGTGACTTCTGAACGAAGCGCGAGAACTTCGCGAAGGCGGCTCTGGAGCTCGCTGCTGTTGTGCGGGTGGGGGTGGCATCAAAGACGGCCTCGAGAGCTCCTGCGAGGCCGGGGACGGAGATGAGGTTACTGGCGAGAGATGTCCCCGGACTGCGGAGAGGCGACTTCCGAGTCTTTCGGGTGCGGTCGCCGTTGGGGCTTCCCCTGGCCTCGCCCTGGCCTCGCGGTTTTGCTGGCTTCGCACCTCCCGCGGGTTTCGCGGACAGCCGCTTGGGGTGAGGGGCTCAGGGCCTTTCCCTGCTCAGCCAGAAGCACCGGGCCGACGGGCAGCGTGCCCACCACGTGCGGGGTCGGGATTGGGACCGGCCCTGCGAAGATTGGCTTGGGGTGACTGGGCGGGGTGCGCTCTCAGCGTGGCGGCGGCGGCAAAGGGGGCCACTTGGAGCACCTCCAATAAATCCACCCTGTTTCCTCTCTCCCTGGAATGGAGATGCGGCGCCTTTTCCTGAGAAAGGATAATATAGCAATAGCACTGTATTTCTATACCGCCTATCAGGGCTTGCTACCCTCTCTAATGCTTTCCCCTGGCAGAGCGCAGAGCACTCTGGCTGGCGGCATGTAGCACCTTGTAGGGCCTGGAAGTGGCCAGGCTTGGGAGCTGCTTGGATGGGTTGTGGTGCTGACCCAATTGGCAGAAACCGTCCCTTCCGGAGGTTCTGTTCCTTGTGCTTGGGAACGTGGGGATCGGTGGCTGCTGCTGGGATGGCTGGCTCAGCAGAGGGAGGTTGGTGGCTTCTGTCCCATGTTGAGTGATGCTGCTGCTGCTGCTTAAAGGAACAGGAGGGGGCCTCTCGGTTCCAGAAAAGGGGGGTGGAATGTCTTGTGGAAATAGCAACCTGTAAATGCTTTCTTGTCTAAGTGCCTGAGGAGGGAAAGCCAGGCTGATGTACATCCCTTCCCTCTCTTTTAGCAATCAAGATAATCCATGGATGACATGGACACCAGAAGCTTCTCTTCCTGGGAGTCTTTCTATTCGGTGGAAAGTGCCACCAGCGAAGAGGAGGAGGGCGAGGAAGAGCAGCTCCTGTCACCAAAGGGGAATTTCAGAATCTTCCTTCTCGATGATGGGAGGGAGGTGAGGCTGCCCAGACACCATTGCCTCAATGGCTCAGGATTCCTCCTCTTGCCGGGTCTGACTGGTCAGGGACCCAAGCGGCCCCTTGGATTGCAGCCTCCTGGCTCTGACTGCCCCCGTGATCCAGAGGGTCCCAGGGAGACATTCCGTAGCCGCCGGGTCAGTCCAAACGGAAGCCAGCCTGGGCAGAGGGTGAACCGAAAGAGGGTCGAGGGCAGTGGTGGCTGCAAGCTTCAGAGCAGCGCCACAGGAGGCAGCCAGCCCCCTCCGTGCCCCACAGCATCTGTGTCATCTCCTGGGATAAAGAGGCAGCGGAGGAAAGAAACTGCAGCGGAAGAGACCCTGCGCTCTCCCTGTTGGACGGAAGGGGACCAAGCCTTTGCACAAAAGGTGAGTCCGCTGACAGCCCAAGTAGGGATTGGGAGACCTCTCTCCATGAAAGAAACCCCTGGATCTGAGCGGTTATCCCACCGCTCCTTCCTTTTATGAGCAAAAGGGAAGAACCCACTGGGGATTTGGTGAGCAATTGTCACCACAGTGGAAAGGATCGTTCTCACCTTTGGCAGAATGGTGGAGGGCACACAGCTGTCTGGTTTGCTTCGCATAAGGACCTTAAGACTCTGGAGGTGGCTTGGAAAGGGCAGTTTAGAGTGGGGGCTCTGCTAGTAGAGTGGCCATTCGGGTTCAAGCTGCAGATAGGCAGTAACCTCATGGCCAGAGTGCCCCTGTTGACCAAGACAGTGGCTCTGTCTGTATTGTTTTATAAGAAAGCATGCAAAAGATTGAGGAATGAACATCAATTGTAGTTTTCCGTTCATTCCGATTTTTTCTTCCCCAGAGAACTGTTTTTAAATCTTGTTGTGCAGCTTTTCACACTTCACATTCTTTTGTGCTCCATGTTTACAGTGCTGGGAACTCCAAGGCTTTGTCCGCCCCCTGTCGGAGCTTCTGAATCGCTTGAAAATGGGCTGCTTTGACCAAGGTTAGGAGCAGCAGGCGCACCTACCTGGGTGCCTTAATGGGAGCAAAGTGGGCTGGACACCCTGGCAGCTGGGGGCTTAGCAAGCTGCAAGTGTTGTCTGGGTGCCTGGAAGGAGAGCCCTGTTGGATGCAGCCATGGAAATGTGTGATCTGGCCATTTTGATTCCGATATTCCCATTACAGTTGGCCCTTCATAGAGACCTGTCACACTGCTTGGGGATGGGGAACCCATCCCATTGTAATTCAGAAGCCTCTGAAGCATTGAGTTCTTACACAGCCCAGCAGGTTGTCTTGGAGATCAGTCACTTCTCCTTTACAACCAGAGCTTCGAAAATGGATCGTTTCTATTGAAGTTTTTGGCCTTCTGTGCTTTTCCTGCCTCCCCTTCCCTTGCCCACCCCTTACAGTCCCTCCCCACAGTCAGGTGGGTGTTGGAATTAACAATCAATGTGGACAAGTCATAGAGGATTGATGAGATTATTGGCTGCCTGTCACCCTTCCACCCGTGTAGTCCAACTCTAGGCAGCAGGCGGGGGTGGGTGGGAAGCATCAGTGGTTTGCTACTGTGCTTTGTGGTTCTCCCAAAAGGCTTCCAGGGTGAGATCAGTCCCTCTAATCCATTCAATCCTAGCAGCCACGTTTACTGAGCTTCCTGTTTTGGCACCTTGCAGGTCTGAGCAGTTTCCAGCAGAGTGTGGCCATGGATCGGATCCAACGCATCATTGGTGTCCTTCAGAAGCCTCAGATGGGGTAAGGTTCTCCTTTGCTGGCCAATGTGCTACTCAAACCCCCTAATGTAGCCGGATGCGTTAACCGTTTTCTTGTCACCACTGAGCTCCTGCTGTGTTATTGCAGTTCTGAGACTTGCCTTGTCATAAAACACTTTCGATGGGGCCCCTCTGGACTACATTTTGCAAGGAAAAAGTCTTTAAAAACAGTGCTGTAGCTTCGCTTGTGTGTAGATGTAGAAGAATCTGGATGGCTCAATTAAGTCTGTATGTATGTCTGGCTTCATTTCCCCTTGGCTTGCAGGGAGCGATACCTGGGCACCCTATTGCAGGTGGAAAAGATGCTCAAGATCTGGTTCCCTCACATCCCCTTGAAGGACTCCCAGGCCAGCTACGGTGTGTCAGCCAGGGAGGCGTGTGGAGCAGCAAAGGTGAGTGCCAAGATCACTTTGTTCTGCCTGACTTGGCTGGATTCTGTACATAACCCATTGACATTATGGCACATATGTAAACACATAACCTGTGGAGTTGTAGGGCATGGATGGCATTCTCTGGGATGAGTTCTCCTTTCTGTACAGAGGGGGTTGTTATTTGTTTTTCCTTTCCTCTCTGGAACTTGTAGGAGTGATATGAGTGTTTGTGTTTCTTTCTCCAGTTGATTACACCTGCCCAGTTTTCCTTGGATTCTCTCACTACTCCGTTTAGTCTAAGTTAATAATGCTTCCCCTATTAATACCTTGTGATCCTGGACAATAATGTTCCTGGCCTCTCCATTCCATTTTTGCATGAAGGGTCGTGATCATAAGGGACTCAATCCCCACTGACTGTTCTTGACATAGAAAATAAAGAATCCAGGAGTTCATGAATGTTGCCAACTGATAAAACTTCAGGATTGGGGCCTGTCTCACCTCTAGGAGGGATGTTTAGCTGCTCTTTTGTGTCATGATGGAACAGGACTTGCATCCTGGTGGCGCAGTGGTTAGAATGCAGTATTGCAGGCTAATTCTGACTGCTAGCAGTTCGGCAGTTTGATTCTGACCAGCTCGAGGTTGACTCATACTTCCATCTTTCTGAGGTCGGTAAAATGAGGACCCAGATTGTTGGGTGCAATATGCTGACTCTGTAAACCACTTGGAGCGGGATGTAAAGCACTGTGAAGCAGTATATAAGCCTAAGTTACCGCTATTGCTATCCTGTTGAAGAGGGTTTTGGGGATCCTTGCACTCGGCTTGATTTCCCACCATCTCTCTCAGTCCTGCTGTGTAGAAGACCAGATCATGGGAAGCAGATGCACGCCCATCCAAGATGACATGCTGAAGCCTTTCTCGGACCTCTCTTCCTTAGAAGACCATGATGTTGGCACTTGGCAGGGAGAGCCGGTGCCCATGGGCAATGGACCTGCTCTGAACCTGTCCTGGACTCACACGTTGCCCTTGAACCCTCTCTTGGGACAAGTAGACTTTAGTCAGATGAACTCTGTGCTTGGGCAGATCTTGTTGGGGCCAAACACGAGCAATTGTGGAGTGGTTTTCTTTCTCCAAAAGGTTATGTTTGCACAGGCTGCTTCCAAGACTTTTGCACATGGCTGCCCTCCTAGCATGCTGTTCTCTGGCTCAGGGGAGCCACCTCGCTGTCAAAGCTTGCCTGGTGTCCTGACAGCAAGCAGCTCCACCCCCAGAGGAACTCTTGGTGGCCTCTCTTTGTCGCTGCCCCACTTGTCTGGAGAGAAGCTGGAGAGGAGTGAAGCGTCTGTAGGAAAGCCTATGAAATGCTGCAGCTCTTGATGACCCAGAAGACAAGTCTCCCTGGACTTGCAGACCATCTTTTCCCTTCTACACAAACTTTTGAAAAACTTAAAACGTTTCAAATATGTTCAAGAGGAAGCAGAACTGTACCTGCCCTCAGGATGGAAAACTTTAGTTTCAATAAAGACACTGCCACAATGGCTGTTGATGAGGTTCATGGTTCTTTTTTCCATCCTTTTAGACATTTATCTTTGTGATCTGATGCTAAACTATATACTCTTGGCCAAATATGGTGTAGGCTCTGGCCCCGGTATGCCCACTCTTCCATAAGGCACCAAGGCAGGAAGATAATTTAATCACAATTTATGATTAAAAAGAATTCCTCTCATTCAATGAGGAATCCTGAGACCCATCTTGCACTCCCTTTTATAGTTAAAATATCAAAGTGTTGGAAGAATAATTTTTGGGTTCCACGCGCCAGGAGTGATGCAAGAGCAAACAAAAATGAACTTCAGACATACTGTGAGAAAGAAGATTCCTAAGAGCAAAAAGATTTGCATTTAGGGGTAGAATACAGAGAAAATGGGGTGGGAAGGCATGGTTTTATAGGGGGGAATGGTCCTTGGTATGGAGCAAGGGGGTGTGGTTTGTATACATGCTGGTTGGTTTCAACGTGACCTCCCTGTGCTGTGCAGATTGCTCCCGATTTGGGCTTCAATCCTGTGCAAAATCCAGAAAGATTGCCCGCAGATAACGTGGGTTCCACCCCTGGTGTCTCCCTTTATCCTGGGGAAATTCCTGTTCTTTGATGTCATCAGTGGGATGCTAGTATGTTTAATCGGGCAGATCAGAGCTGCTAAAAGGAGGAGGGGCAGATCAGAAGCCTTCTATCCATGGGAAATTGCAAGAGAAAAGCTGATGGAACAGAACAAAAGCAAGCTCTCCTCTGCATAGAAAATCCGTTACATGTCAAAAGAGGTTACATGTATTGGGGGTTGGGTGGGTCCTTGGTGCTCTCTGAGCTTGTTTTCTTGCAGACGTTTCATTATTAGGTAGCATGATCAGTGCTGGATGTTACATGTATGTCCTTTTAAATGAGGTCTGATGAAAGAAGGGGGCATAAAATATTAAGATGTTAATGAAAAAGTCATAAAAAAAAGCATGGTTTTTTTTTTTGCCCCTTGCCTTCTTCCTAGGCGGGAGGGAGGCCGGTTTCTCGCCTCACTCCCGCACCGCCCGGGCTCTCCCCGAACAAGGGGCACACCGGACAAATCAAGGGCAGCTCCGCCGGAGACGGGCAGCTTCTCTCTCGCCGGGGATGCTCGGCCAGCAGAGCCAAACAGGCGGGGCGCTCTCCGCCATCGGGGAAACTAGCCGGAGATCCACGGCTGGTGATCTGAGGGCCGTGGAGGAAGAGACGCGGGGCGAGCGAGGGGCCGCGGCCGCCCTCGGAGCCTTTTCGCGGAGCGGCTCGCGTTGCCTCGGCGACCGCGCGCGGCGCCATCCTCTGGCGGGCGCTTCCGCTTCCGGCCGCGCGGGGGGCGCTTCCGCCCAAATCCCCGGGCTTCGGCGAGAGGCGCTTCCCGGTCGCTCTGGAGGTCCGCGGGGCGGAGATGGCGCACCACGCCAAGTTCCTCGCCCGGACCGTGATGGTCCCGGGCGGAGATGTGGAGCTAGCCTACCGCGTCCTCACCAGGTAGGAGCGCCGCCGCTTCTGCCCTCCCGAGGCTTTGGGCGCCGAGCGGGGGAAGCGCTCGGGCCCCGCGGCGGCCAGGAGCCCCGACGTCCTCTGGTAGCGCCTCCGGGCTCTTCAAGGCCTTCCTCTCGGCCCGATGCCCCGGGATTGAGGCTGCCGCTGGGTGGGGGCTCGGCGCGGGTCCCTTCAGGACAGCCAGCCAGCGGCTGCTCAGCGCCCGTGTCAAGGCGAAGGCGCGGCGCAGCGTGCCTGCTGCCCAGCCGTCTTTGAAGCGGCGGGTGCGGCGTGGAAGCCGACACGGGTTCCGTCTGAACGACGGCAGTTCTCCCCGTCTAACGGAGGAGACCCGGCATGGTTGAGATCTCCCTCTGGTCTCGCCCCCCCCCCGGCCCGGCCCCCGAGGTTTAAACAGCCGCGCGTTTTCCCCGACGGGATCTTGGCAACTCTTCGGAAGGCCGTGCAAATCAGACGGGAAGGTGGAAGGAGGGAAAATTGAGCCCGGTGTGCGAATCCATCGGATCTTCCTGGCGGGGATCTCGCCTTTTTACAGAGACGGTTCCTTCTTTCTGTCCTTTATAGAGTCCTCGCTATGGATGGAATTATCGACCACGTTAAGCGGAAGCGGTATTACGAGAAGCCGTGCCAGAAGAGGCGGCGGGAGGCCTACGAGGCGTGCCGGAGAATCTACAACTCTGAAATGGGCAAAAAGATCAACTTCCTCCTGAGGAAAAACCGCCCGGATCCTTGGCTCGGTTGCTGAGCCAAAGCCTTCCAAGGGCGGAGGCGCCGCCGAGGCTCCTGCTCGCTTTATTGGTTGGAAAGGGGTGAAGTCAATAAAATCCATCCGAAGAAGTCCCGCGTCTCTTGGAAGCTTTTTAGTCCCCAGCCTGAACGCGCGCCGGGGTGCGGGGGAGTTGCGGGCCTTGCCGTGGGCCGGCGACGGCTCTTCTCTTCGGGCGTCCGCCTTGCTTGCGGGGGGCAGTACCCGAGGCGGGGGGGGGTCCTTCCACCGTCCACCTCCGTGCTGAGACCGCGCGCTCCCTTCCTTCCCTCCGCCGGCTCCTCCGGCTCCCGGGGCGGCTGCGGGGAGGGGCGAGAGCGGCGCTCAAGCGGCAGCCAAGGCCGCCCCCTACTGGCCGCGGGTCGTCAGCACGGTTGCGGCTCAGGCGGCGGCCTCCAGGAAGTCCCGCCCCCGGGCCAGAGGGCGGCTCGGGCGGAGTCGCTGGTGAGGCCCGTTTCCGCTTCCGGTCCGCGCGCCGCCAGAGCCGACGTTCCGCCTCCGTCCGCCGCGAGGCCCGCGGCCTTCTCCTTCCCAGGCGCGGAGGGAGGCCGCCGGTGAGGAGCTGCCACGGTCCCTGTTCCCTTGGCGGGAGGGAGGGAAGGAAGGGCGGGGCGCCTGCTGCGGCCCTGTTGGCTGCTCAGAAGCGGCGGTGCAGGCGGCCGATCCGCCGCGAGGGCTGGGAGAGGCGCCCCCCCAATCCCGGCCTGGGTGAGCGCCCGAGCGGCGACCGGAGCTGCGGCCTGGCGGGGCGAGAGTGAGTCCCGCCTGGTGGGGCGGGGGTCTTCCTCTCCCCCTCGGGCCTTTGCAGCCGCGACCCTCTTTCCCCGCAGCGCCCCGGCGGAGCCTCCCCAAGATGGCGCTCTCGAAGCGGGAGCTGGACGAGCTGAAGCCGTGGGTGGAGAAGACGGTGAAGCGGGTCCTCGGCTTCTCCGAGCCCACCGTGGTGACCGCCGCGTTGAACTGCGTGGGGAAAGGAATGGACAAGAAGAAGGCGGCCGGTAGGTCCTGGGAGAGCCGCTGGGCTGGGCTGGCTCCGGCCAGCGAAATCCTGGAGGGCCGGGGGGGGGGGGCGGTCGGAGCCTCCTGCTCTGGCTGGCCCGGGATGGAGCCCGGCGAGACTTGCGCCGCTGGCTGGACCCCCTTGCCGCCTCTCGGGCCGGCCCGTGAGCTGCACTAGAAACAGGGTAACTGGTTGGGCTGCGCTTCTTATCCGAGGGAAAGGGGTCGTGGTGGTGGTGAAAGAGCTCAGTGGCCTTCCGTTTCCCTCCAGGCAATTGGGATGAACTGAGAAAAGAGTAGTTGGTTTCCGAAAACACAGCAGGTTGGTTGCGGCGTCTTTTGGGCTGCCCTACTGTACTACTGTCTCTCTCTCTCCTCTCTTTCCCAGATCATCTCAAGCCCTTCCTGGATGATTCCACCTTGCGGTTTGTTGATAAGCTTTTTGAAGCTGTTGAGGAAGGGCGAAGCTCTCGACACTCCAAGTCCAATAGCGACCGAAATCGGAAGAGAGAATTAAAGGTGAGCTGAACTCTTGCTTGTTTTTGCTATCATCTTATGGTGCGGGGGAGGTGTCAGGAACTGGCAGTGTTGCTTCATTAAGTTTTATTCTTCCAGAGGGAAAACAGTCGGGTCTGTTTTCTTAGTGGTCTTCTTGTACCATGACTGCTCTGCCCTTTAATTCTGCAACCAGAAACGATGATGATAGCAGCTGTGTTGTTGCTGTTATATGAAATTAATTTGGACTAGAACTGAGAAAAGCTGGCCTTAGCTTGAGAATGCCAATAATGTAGGTCGTGGATTAATCCACATAAACCCCATATAAAAATGGCATTGTCTTGGTGACATGGGACAGATGTACAGAAAGCTGGCAAATGTCTGTAAGGGCCAGATGCATAAGCTCTTCTGGGCTGACTGCTGATTTTATTGTTGCAGATGATCACAGGGATTGAAAAGAGGCCTGCTGGGGAAGGCATTATTTGTAGCGGTTGTCCCAGGGAATTGTAGGTGGATCGGTAGGCCTTTAAGGCAGATGTTTGGGGAGGCAACTCCCATCACCTACAGCTGGCATAGCCAGTGGTCAAGAATGGTGTGGATAGTTCCTCAAAACATCTGTATTAGATAGAGTCATATTCTGCCCTTCAACATAATTTTGGGTACTGTGGTTTTATGGTTGCTTTGAATTGAATTACAGGCCTAGAAGAAGCGGAAGCTGGGCATTTGTGCTTTGCTCTGTAAGGAACATGGTTATTTGGATCAGACTGAAGGTGCCCTTGGTTGATATTCTCCTGTGTGACCAGCCAGGTCTTTCTTGTCACCCTTAGCATAACAGGAGAACTGTTCTACCTCTGCAACAAAAACTGCATGGTAGACAGCCTCAGAAGAAATTGAAGCTCTTCCAGAAAATTGTGAAACACTTTGCTTATGGCTTCTAATATGGTTCTAATGTGGTTACACATCTTGTCGTGGCTAATTCGGGGGTCCTGCCTCATGGCTTGGAGAAGCCCCCTCAGTCTGTCTTGAACATCTGGATTGGGGTGGCACAGGGAATTAGCTGCAAGAGAATCTTCCTTGGAAGCAGTGAGTAGCTTGAGATTTATATCCAGTCTTTGTTTTTTCTTCCCTAGTTCTGCATTGTGGAACTTCTTCCTAGTTGTTATATTGATTGGTTTTATATAGATGGGTTAATATCCTTTAGCACCTCTGGATGTTTTTGAGGTCGTGTAGAAGCTGTAGTACTTTATAGGATGGGCTTTGAAATGAGAAAATACCCTAGTCTTCTGTTAGCTGGAGCCTCAGACCGCCATTGTTTGGTGCTGGTCGGTCATTTGCCTTTCAGAAGCAGCAGTAGTGCTTGAGACTGCCTTCCTTCTGCACTTTCTGCTGTGCCGAGCTACTCCTTTTTTCTTTATAATTGTGTTTCTGAGCACCTGGAAATTAAATAGGGCCCTAGGAATAAATTAGAGTGGGCAGTTCTCATCATTCACTCCAAATGCAACGTCTTTCTATTCGGAGGGTAACAAACTGCTCAAAAAATCTCCCTGCTCCTGGAGAACCCAGCCAGACACTTGCTTTGTTTTGATTTGTTGCTCCAAAGATCTGCAAGTGGGATCCAAGGGCCAATAGAATTGGGGAATACAGGTGGGCATTTACTATTTACTGAACCCCATGATTCATTCTTGGTCGGCATCTCTTCCTCCAGAAACTTTAACACTGCCCCACCGTTTTTAAAGAAATTCTCTCCTATTTCGTTTTCTTGTCAGGAGATTCGCTCTTAACACCCTTCACTAACTTTGGGCCCTCCCACCACCCCTCTCTTCAGTTCAGAGTAAGAAAAGAAAAAGATCTTCATCGAAACTCTTGTTAAACAACAGAGAAATACTTGTCCGTGGGCTATTTTGTACCCATCGAATGACCTGAAGAACCAGACCTGTTTCTTTAAATCACTGACATCTAAAGCAAAGGCGACAGAGACTTCCCCATATACAGGCTTCGGCTGCAAGGTTAATTTTCGTCCCACCCTCCTACCCTCGAGATTGCTATTCTCTCTTCTGAAAGGAATCTGCATCTTTTCCTAGGAGCCCCAGGAATAAGATCAGTTGCATTTCTTCCGTAGGGAACCTCCCGTTTCTTTGAACTGGGCTTATCTTGCAGGGACCTATCACGCTGCAGGGGAAGTTCAGGAACTAAACTTCGGGGTCTACGCTCTTCATACTATGGGCAAGCCCTTTTTTCTTGA
This sequence comes from Pseudoxyrhopus heterurus, assembly GCA_032468235.1. Taxonomy (NCBI): domain Eukaryota; kingdom Metazoa; phylum Chordata; class Lepidosauria; order Squamata; genus Pseudoxyrhopus; species Pseudoxyrhopus heterurus. Next base: position 11,092 of record JANHJO010010567.1, read on the forward strand.
ACTTGTAGGTGTGTCACGGTGTGCCCTGGTTTTGGACGAGGAACCGTCCCTGTAAAGTATGGCCCAATATAGCGAAGAAGGAGGTTCAGCTGTCGCTTGCAGATGGTTTGTATGCATACGTTTTGATTCTCTTTGGGAGGAAGTAGCAGCTGTATGGCATGACTGGGCATTCCTCTCTGGCATCTTCCTCAGATCTCTTTCCACGTTAAGTGGAGAAGGAGCCGGCCTGTAGAGTCTAACCTCATCCTTTAGCTTCTCCATGGAAGATTTCTGTCGAATATTGGTTGCCCTTTCCTTTTGTTTTGCCTGCAAGAGATACGCTGATTTGCATAAAGCTTACCTCTTCCCAGCAGGGTTTTTACTGCAAATAAAATCCCTGTGCAAGAATTAGCCCGATTCTGCTTCAGCTTCTCAGTAATATATTTTGAGAGATCACTTTTTCTGCATATTTGTTCTGGGTTCCAGTGCACTTTGATGGATCGCATGTATGGGATATAAAATATTTTGAGGATTAAAGATGAAGGGTGCTCTCTGAAAAGAATTTCTGCATTTAACATATGTACCTTTTTGGTATCTCTCTGATCTTGTACATGCGGGAATAACCCATATGATAACTCTTGCTCTCCAGTCTCCCCGTCAATCCCAGAATCCCTTACTGTTGTCTGTGCTGCTGATGCAAGTTTCATTTGGGGGAGGATGCATCTTTCCACTGGAGAGAGACATATCTCTGCCCTTTTCTATTTTGGAAGATCAGTTTTGAAAAGCTGTGAATGGAGTGTTGTATCTTAGCCTCTTGCAGAAGGACTAATTTTTTGTGCTAAAGGGTTGACATGTCTTTCAAGTTTGAGACTCTTCATTCTAGACTAAGCTTAAACGCATCATGGAATAGTTTATATTTGCTTTTCATCAAGAGCGGTAGGACAGACTCAGGTGTGTAACCTCTTTCCTGCATTTCTGACTGGGGAAGAACTGCTTTCCTTGTAATGTTTTACCCCTGTAAAACATAAACGATATAATACTATGCTTTCAAATACTATTTTAAGTACCCTGTTTCATTTGCTTTCTAATGTTCAGAGCAGCCTTCCCCAACTGCCAGGCCTGCTGTGTGATGGGCTAGAGAGGGTTGGGAAACGCCAGAAAGACCTGAAACCGCCCATTCAGACTCCATTTTAGGGGGTGGTTTTCTCACTGTCGGGGCAGGTATGGCGGATGGGGGAAGAGTCACATCCAGTCCCTTGGAAGGGATGCGGGTTCAGAGAATTTAAAATGTTTAATTGGGCACATTAGTTCAAATTCCTTCATTGCAGTCGGAAGGGAACGGCAACTTCATGTGGTAAAGAGCAGCCCAAAACCTCTGAGCTCTTCTGCACATGTGAATATCATCCCATTGGTGGCTTGAAGGAGTTGGT
>JANHJO010010568.1:0-13626 GCA_032468235.1 Pseudoxyrhopus heterurus
GACTCAGCCTTCCATCCTTCTGAGGTAGGTAAAATGAGAACCCAGATTGTTGGGAGCAATATGCTGACATTGTAAACTGCTTAGAGAGGGTTGCAAGCCCAGATAGGCGGTATATAAATACAGTGCTATTGTTATTTAAGGTTGATGATTCTATACATTATGATAGAATTCCATCTGCTATATGTTTGGCTCATAAAGTTCTGTTGTGATGTGACCTGGCTTTAAGGAGCTTGACAACTGCAACCCAGACTCTCAATTTCTGGGTCTCAAACAGGATCCTCCTGAGGAGGGATGCTTACCTTAATAATCGGCTAAAAGAGATTCTCTCTACTCTCTTCCTATTCAAGAGTCAGCTTGCAAACTATGCTGTCTCTTACCTGACTGTTCCCTAGGCAATGTTTCTGGGCCCAGGTCGTTCCCACGTACCATTTACAACAAGAAACCCAACCAGATGAGCTAATTCTACATTATTGTAAAGTTTACATTACCACAATCTTGCAAATCTGAATGCATATCTCTCCCCCATCTCTTTTACAGCCCAAGAAACTAGGGAAGGTCTTTTCTGAACCTCCTGCCCTACCTGTGTTCCTGCTGGAGGCTCAGCTGCCTTTTATCTGACCATTCCCTTGGTTCTATCTCTTTGTCCTATATCCCAAGATCATTCCCACATAACATTACAGAAATTGTGTACTCATTATGGTTTTTATTTTTTCCTGATGTTTATTTTCTCAATGTAAGCTTACTTACTGTATGTTTAATGTATTCTGAGATTTCTGTGCAACAGGTTCTCCTACATTACTGGTGGCTCTATCCCGACTTGTGACCTGCTCCATGACTTTTCTCCTTTGCAGTTTTCTATGGGAGATAACCTTTAATATGATTTTAGCTGATATATTGCTGCTGATTATAGCAGCAATATATGTTTCTTTCCTTCAACATTTATTGTTTTTGCATGTGGCTACTTAGAGTTAAAACAGAATGTTTACTCTCATGTTTGTTTGTTTTTAAAATAAAGGTTATTTTAATGATTCCTGGTGAGGTTGATTTAACTCCTAAAGAGAGTAGGGATTGATTTAGCTAGTCACATGCTTCAGAACTCCACAGTCAGGAGGTGGTGCAACAGAATTTATTTCATTTTCATCATAATTTTCCCTCTTTTAAATGCAACTTGTGGCATTCCCACCTATCTTATGAGAATCTTATTTATGAATATAAAAATATAAAATGTACACAAGGAACTGAATTCAGCATATTATGGTAGGTGCATATGAAATTAATTCATTTGCTGTGACAATTGAATGTTACGCTGCAGCACACAGTGACAATGAAAGAACCAGCAATAAATTTGGGGGGAAATTGTGCAATTCCAACTAATGCAATGATAGGGAAGGGGAAGGAATTGTTTGAGCGGATATGAATGGACAGGTAGGAACAAGTCAAAACAGCAAATAAAAAGTGATAGCTCTTTGTTTAGTAAGTATATGCCTACAAAGGTTTTTTGTTTTAAATATGTGGTTTATGCACAAGCCTGTTCATATGTATACATAACAAAGGAATGAATCTAAAAGCAGGGTTGATTTGACAGTTTGCATTGAAAGATAAGAATTACTGAATGATTGGGACAGATGTTGATTATGAGACAGACCATTATCTAGTAGTGTCAAGAATGGATTTGGAGAAAATGGATATGAGATAAAAGGAAGAAGTGAAAAAATGGGAATGAAAGTAGAATAATTGTAGGAAGAACCATTGTGACTCCTATATGAAAAAGCATTAAAAGATATATCCATCTCAGCAGAATAAATCAAAACTGGATATAAAGAAAAAGGATATGGACACTTCTTGGAACAACGTGAAAAGAATTAATGACAATATGCCACAGTAGTGTGTGCAGTTATGCTAATAGAAAGCTGAAATGAAAAAGGCTGTATGTGAGAAAAAGGCATATAAAAGATTGCTTTAAAAATGAAGATACGAAGAATGTATTTAATGCTGTATATAGAGGGAAAAAGACATTTGCGAAGAATGTAATCAAAGAGAACAAGGAATAGGTAAGATTATAACAGGCAGAGAGAATGCTGAGTGATTTTCATTTACATACATACTGTATATACATACATACATACATACTGGAAGGACTAAACAATGCACTTTCATTCCATCCATCCATTCCACAAAGTAAATGAAATTAGGAATAAAATTGATGTAATTATTTGGAGTGCAGTGGTGAAGAAATGATTAAAGGGTGTTTTGGAGATTTGCTTGGGAATTAAATGATACATCAAGAGTGAAATTGAGAGCTAGTTTGGTCTAGTGGTTAAGGCCTCAGGCTAGAAACTAGGAGACTGTGAGTTCTATTCCTGCCTTAGGCATGAAAGCTGGCTGGGTGTCTTTGAACTGGTCACTCTCTCAGCCTAACCCTCATCACAACTTTGTTGTGTTGGGGAAATAGAAGGACTAAGGATATCATGTATGTTTGCCGTGTTGAGTTATTTATAATGTAATAAAGGTGGGGTAACAATCAAATAAATAAACAGGAATGCTAAACTCTGTGACAATATTGAAAAACAGTGAGCCTGCAGATATAAATGATGAAACTGGGAAAAAGTTAAAATATGGATAGCATTTGCTTATGGAATTTCTGTGTGAAGAAAGAGCATATCTTGGCCTGATAGTTATCTATTTGTTTACCAAATATATGAGGCTGCTCATCCATCTTGGGGTGGTGAACAAAAGTAAAAACCATCAACCATCATAAAATAATACACAGAACAAACAAAACCAGATTGGGTTTCTTTCATTAAAAATCTTTTAAAAAATAATGCCATACATCCACATCAGAATTTTTAGTCTTAAAATCCTGCTTGAAAGTTAGTAAAGTATACCCAACTTATATGAAAGGGATAAAATTGCAGAGTTACAATCATAGATTGATATATGATAACATACTAGGATATTGAAATGATTGTTTTATAATGGTAAAACATTTGGATAGTTAAGAATTAACCCTGAATATGGTAAAATATTGGTAAATGAATTGATGAATATAGTTACAAAGGTAGCTTTTGAGCATACTGCAGTAGCAATTGTGCAACATTTTTAGAGCTTCTGGATGTTGTCGTTTTCTTCATTAACAAATGGACTATGAGATTATTATTTTCTATGTTTTCACAGCAGAGTGGCAATGGAGGGATCTAATCTTTGTGTTTGTATCCCAATGAGAGAAAAAGCACAATATGGGAGAATATGGATAATTGCTTAGATTTCTGTCAGTTGATTGCACATTTCTATATAGGAATCTGATTAAACTGATTTTATTGGAATGCAAATGGTAGAACATTCTATCTGACGAATGAAGAATTTAAGAGACATAGGAGGCTTGGTCTAGTGGCAAAGTCTGGACTATATACATTTGGGACAGAGAAAAGGGCTTTCTGACAGTATGTATTAAAGTCGTTTCATTTCAGATCAGGCTTTATCAAAACCCAGTGTAGCTTGTTTTATAAAGAGAAGTCCCAAGACCTTAGGCCTGCAATTATTTCCTGGGGCCAAGTAGATGTGATGCTGTCATTTAGAGACATGGTTTTGTGTTGTTAAACTAGAGAAATTCAATGTTCATTAAATATATTGAGGCAGTATATAATTAGAGAACACTTTATGCAAATATGGAATTAAAAGGATGGTTTATAAATGCTAAATGAAATCGTACTATTTGATGAAAGAAGGTAATATCTTAGTGAATATATAACATTGAACAGTAAGACAAGGATCTGTGATGTCCCACTGGTTGCTTAATGTATTTTGGGTACATATATAAGGAGTGCTTCTGGTAATATTGTAGTTGCTTTGGGATGGGTTTTGGGGTGTACTTTTGCATGCAGATATTGCTGTATTATTGGATGAGAAATGGAATGATTTTCAGGAAATGCTATATACATTATATATAGCAATATATATGCAAAATGCTATATACATTATATATAGAACAATGAGGAGAATACCTATGAAAATAATATTTCAAAGATCAAGGTTGGTGTATTTGACAGGGAAAATAGAGTACATGATTTTAAATTATAGATAAGTGGTGAAAAACTAAAGCAAATAGTTGAATATGTGTTCTTTGTTAGAATGTTTACTAAAGATTGGAAAATGGAAAAATGTTCACATGTGCAAATGCTGGTAGAAAAGTAGAAGGTAGCATGTGATATTTTACAAGTAATGAGTAATTTGTTGAAATAAGTAAAAATGGCTTTGTGCTGGAAAGTGCATCTGCCCAGTTTTTAATGTAGAAGTGAAAATTGGATATATCAAGATAAATATAGCAGGAAAGGGTTCTTTAGGAAAAGTGTGTGGTTAGCCAAGAAGAGATAGGGTCAAGAATGGATGCTGAATTAACATGGACTGAGTACAAAAATGAATGACCAGGTTTTTTTTTAAAAAAAAGCATATTGAGATGATTTAGTCACACAGAATGAATGTGGATCAAACTGCAAAATATGAAGGAAGAAGTAATGGGTCAAAAGGAAGGAGAATATGATGAAAGCCAAGGTGGGATGAAGTTGATGAGATCAAAAGAGAGATGTGAGAAGTATAGAGAACAAAAAAAAAATGTTTATGAATTAGTGTATGAAGACCATGTCAGCAAGGTTGGTTTCCAAAGATAGAAAGGTTTGAAGAGATACAGTTAATGATAATGGTGTAAATCAGATTTAAGTGTCTTTTTCTTGCCTTTTATCTTTTAAGTTCTTGCCCTTCTGTTAATCAGTATTTTTGTTGTTTGTATAATGTTGCTTACCCGAAAAGGGAGAAACATTATAAATATATATGATATAGATATACATCCAAATACATGAAGGTGCCACTGATTTCCCTTTTTAAACAAAATAACTCATTAGCTAATGATTATACATATTTTGAAACAATTCTTCATCTTCTTGGTGATGAAGATGAAAATTTCATCAAAATGTGAACTTTTCTTACAAATATATTTTGGGATCTCAGAAATGACTTGCTGGCTTTACAACACAATGGGCATCTCACCAACAAGACTTGTATACCATCTGCCTGAATCTTCCCAAATCTTACTGTGTAATAACGTTGAAGTGTCTGTCATTCAAAAATAAAAGATATGCCATCTGGCCATTTTAAAAACTGAAAATGAGAGCTTTTACAGAATTCTCTGGAAATGTAGGTGCAGGGTGTTATAAATCATACACAAAGTTCTAGGGTTGTCCTGTGCAAGGAATTATACGGATACATTGTCATATTATAATATGCACTCCAGCAACAATGATGAAAAGACAAGGAGTAGATCATAGTAACTATTCTTACCTATTCCTATGGCAAAGCATGGAACAATGAGGACTGGTGATCTAAGCTTGAAACGATTGGCATTTCCCAGACTTCTATAAGATGAATGTCTTATTTTTGGTAGTCTGCTTGAAATCATGATTTGCTAACAACAGTAGACAAGGCCTTGGGAAAAGTATAGATAGTTCTCAACTTACAACAGTTCATTTAGTGACTGTTCGAAGTTACAGCGGCACTGAAAAAAAATGGCTTATGACCGTTTTTCACACTTCTGACCATTACAGCATCCCCATGGACATGTGATCACTATTGCAACCCTCTGACAAGTGAAGTCAATGGGGAAGCTGGATTCATTTAACAATGGGGTTACTGATTTAACAACTGCAGTGATTCAGTTAACAAATGTGACAAGAAAAGTCGTAAAATGGGGCAAAACCCACGTAACAAATTTCTTACTTAGCCACATAAATTTTGGACTCAGTTGTGGTCGTAAGTTGAGGACTACCTATAGTGTGCCACATACTTGATACAGCCACTTCATTACCACATTAATCTGTAGGTTTTGGAGTCCAAGTTAAAGTTCTGATTTTCACCTGTAAAGCCCTACCTGGTCCAGCTCCTGTGTACCTTCAGGGCCTTCTCCTGTGACTTGAACCAGCCAGTCCTGGCTGTACATCTTGGAAAGAGAGTTTTAAGGTCCATACCCTATGGGACATGAATGGAATGGGTCCTGGAGATATTTCTTCTTGGTGTGACAGTCTCAAATTTTTTGAACCACCTTAGCTGGTTCCACAAAACAAAGAAAATCATTTTGTTTTGGCATGTAATTGGGTATTAATGGGTGTATTGGGCTGCCTTTTCAGTTAACAATTTTTGTGGTTCTATTCTGGGATGTTAGGCATGTTTTTGCAAATAATATTGTACTATCGTAAATGGGTTTGCTTGTTTTAGGCTCGGGCAGCTAAAACATTTAAATATAAAAAATTATAAAAATATAAATACAGGCCCTGAGAAATAAGATACATTTTTAAAAATAATCCCCTAGCCTTGTGAAACATCCATTTTTCCAGGCAGCCTTAGAATAGACCAGTCATATTAAACAAGTTGGCTATAGAATTTAGATTTACATGCCAGAAGAACTGAGAATATTCTAATCCTAAATTCAGCGTTTGGTTAAACTCCTCTAGTAGAAAAGGATGGGTAGAGTTGCATTGACATGGCAGTGCCACAATCAATTAGAGGGAGGCATCTATGCCTTTTTTTTTAATTGCTAGTGTCTGCTGGTGCGTCTCAGCAAGCAGTTGCCATTTTGTTCTTCTGCTGCCTGATTTTGTAACAGGCAGTAAATAAGAAGAAGAAAAATGATTGCTCTGCAGTTGTGCCTTTATTTTTGCTACAGGAGAAGCCAAGGGCTTCCATCGCTGACCAAGAATGAGGGAACCACAGCCCGCAATTTTATATAAATACAGATAGTCCTCACTACAACAGTGACCACATCATTGAAAAAAGTGACTTATGACCGTTTTTCAAACTTATGATCCTTGCAGTATCCCTATGGATACACGAACAAAATTAGGATGCTTGGTGACTGGTTGCAGTGTCCCAGGGTCATGTGATCACCTTTTTGCAGCCTTCAGTCAATGGGGAAGCCAGAATCACTTAACAACCCTGTTACTACCTTAACAGCTGCAAGTTATTCACTTAACAAATGTGTCATAAAATGGGGCAAAATTCAGTTAACAGCTGTCTCACTTAGCAACAGAAATTTGTGACTCGATTGTGTTTTTTAATCAAGAACTACCTGTACTCCACTATGAGTATAGACGACATCAATAGCAAGGGAGGAGATTGCCCAATTATCTGGAGATTAATGTTTCACACCATTATAGTTTTTAGTAGAAATGATATCAAAAGAAGAGAATTGCCAACCATTGTACTCATGATAGAATAGGCATGGGAACAACAGACCCGTATTTATGTATTAAATAACCACTTCTACCAGTCAGCTAACATATTCAGAATTTCTTACATATACTGTATACCAGAAACTCATACAAATACAAATATAGAAACATGACAAAAGAATAAGCAAGTTATGAGCAATATCATGAAAAGCACATTCTTTGACTGTCACCCGAATGTTGTCAGGGAATTAACTAGGATAATGGGCTTCAAAATCTGAATCCCATTACCAGGAATGCCTGAAAAAGCCCTTCTATTTTCCATAAAAGAGACATGATTTGATGTCTTTATCACCCACGTGGGATACTGCTGTACTTTTCTCACTGTTGTCATGTAATGCTAAGAAACATAAGGAGATCTGTAGTAGTAGAAAATAGTGGTAAGAATAGTAGAGCTACAGTACAGTATATGGTTAACAATTGGCTTTTTGTGTGGATTATTGTTGCTTTTATTCTTGTTGCACACATCAGTTGGGATCTATAACTTGTAAGCAACAGAGAGTGCATCTTCCTCTGTGATTACTGTATAGTTGCTCAGTTATCAAATAAGGGGCAAAAAAATGTCTGATTATTAAAGAGTTCCTGTACTTCAATAATGGTTACTGAGTGATTAAAAAAAACGGGCCTTCACTTGTGTTCTTTCAATCTTCATGCCACAAAGCAATTCCCCTCATGACAGTTCTAGCAATGCCTCTATTTGGTGGCACATCTATTCATGCATCTGTTAAACTACAGGTAGTCCTTGACTTGTGACCCCAATTCAGCCCCCAAAAATCTGTTACTAAGTGAAACATTTGTTGAGTGAATATTGTCCAATTTTATGACTTTTCTTGTCACAATTGTTAAGTGAATCACGGGAGTTATTAAGTTAGTAACATGGTTGTTAAGTGAATCTGGCTTCCCCATGGACTTTGCTGCTCAAAAGGTGATCACATGACCCCAGGACACTGCAACTGGCATAAATGTGAGTCAGTTGTCAAGCATCCGACGTTTGATCATGTGACCAGGGGGATGCTGCAAAGGCTGTGAGTGTGAAAAATGGTCATAAGCCATATTTTTCAGTGCCGTTGTAACTTTGAACAGTCACTAAATGAACTGTTGAGTATTGCCTGTATTGGTCAGCTCTTATAGGGTTAGGGACATACTATCAACTGGGATAATAGTTAAAACAGGTTATCTGGTGTTCTAACATAATGGCATTTAATGTCATTTCACTCTCAGTGTCCAAGACAGCATATCTGTATTTACCATAGTTTATTGCAACTTGTACATAAAGCAATAGCACTTAGACTTGTATACCACTTCATAACGTTTTACAGTACTCTCTAAGCAATTTACAGAGTCACCATATATATAGATAAGTGAGGTACTCCTGTGATCTATTCATAATAGGAATTTATTTATTTATTTATTTGTGAACGTACATAATATTTCTTCCTTCCTCTATTTTGCCTATAACAACAATGCTATGGGATGGGTTAGGCTGAGAGAGAATGACCAACCTAAAGTCACCTAGCTGGCTTTCATGGCAGGACTTGAACTCACAGTCTCCCACTTTCTAGCCTGGTGCCTTAAGCACTAGACCATACTGGCTATATTGTTCTATACTGATTAAGTTGAGAAACTGGGAAACAGAAAATGAGAAAGAGAAACAGAAAATGATGTTGGTAAACATGAGAAGTACTAATTCTTGGAAGTAGCCACCAAACTGCAGGATTCCCATTACTGGTCTTGCCTGTCTATGTGATTTGCAAGTCCTTCAGAGCTGTGGTGATGCAGTGGTTAGAGTGTAGTACTGCAGGCTACTTCTGCTTACTGTCGGTTGCCTGCAATTTGGCAGTTCAAATCTTACCAGGCTCAAGGTTGACTCAGCCTTCCATCCTTCCGAGATGGGTAAAATGAGGACTCAAATTGTTGGGGGGAATATGCTGACTCTGTAAACCACTTAGAGAGGATTTCAGGGTTTCGACCAATGTCCTAATTAAATCATGAACCTCAGGCCAAGCTTCAAAAGAAATCTAGTTATTTATTAGGAGCTTCATGTCAGCACAGACCAAGTGAAGCCAACTCTGACCTCACTTAATTTGCGCCTTGGCTCTGACCCTGTTTCCCCCTCCCCCAAGGTGTATCATCAGTCACATTCCTCAACGAAGCAATTTCACAGGTTGTAGAAGTCATTCCCTCCGGCTACTGTGGGTCTCCGTAGAGATGACCTTGATGTTGCTGGCTGGAATGTGCTTTGTTTTGACTGAAATGCAAGTCCCTCGATGCAGCTGCGAGGCTTGAGTCCCCATCCCCCTTACCTATGGCAACTCGAGAGCAGGTCAGGAATGCTTCGTGAGTTGACAGAGGGCTGAAAAGCACTGTGAAGCAGTATATAAGTCTAAATGCTACTGCTATTGCTATTATGTAGAATCTCTAAACAAGTTGCAAGAAGACAATTCAGTCTTCATTGTGAACCCATTTTGTATTTTGTACAAAATATCTCCCATCATTGTTAAAGAACATGTTATTCAAAAGGCCTTTGAAAATTGAAGGATGCTGGCTATCATTCATACATACTTTAAGTCAACGGTATTTTATTATTAGCATGGAAATGACTGCTGCTTAAATTACCCAACACATATTCTGAAAACCCAAACTGTGTCTTCAAATAACCATATGTGGACCAAACAGACATACACTTTTAATTTGACCCATTCTCATTAAATAAGTTTTATCTCTGATTCTGACAATGGCCACCCTATATATCTTCTTGCAAATATAAAGTCACAGTAGTCTGATAAGGATATATTATCATACAACTAAGAGCCGTGGTGGCGCAGAGGTTGGAGTGCAGTACTTAGTAATTAGTACTTAGCTGCCAGCTGCCTGCAATTTGGCAGTTCAAATCTCACCAGGCTCAAGGTTGACTAAGCCTTCCATCCTTCCAAGGTAGGTAAAATGAGGACCCAGATTGTTGGGGCAATATGCTGATTCTGTAAACTACTTAGTGAGGGCTGTAAAGCCCTGATAAGCGGTATATAAAAAATCTGTGTGCTATTGCTATAGTTGTTGTAAGCTGCCCAGAGTCTTTCTGGAGTTTGGCAGCCTAAAAATTCAATAAATAAATAAATAAATAAATAAATAAATAAATAAATAAATAAATAAATAAATAAATAAACTACATCATATATTTGTCACAATAGTGACATGCAATATTATACACTTTTACACTTTTAATTTCCATACCATTTTTTCATGGTTAATATCATGCAAGTTGGTTGTTGTTAATTGCTGAATGGAATCACTAAGGCTGCTTAATTACAGTATAACTGGGAAGAGAATCAATTCCTGTGGTTACCATGACATTGAGGATTAGAGAGAATTGAAAAGCTGCCTGCATTTTCCAGGGCTGGACTAGCCAATACAGTTTATAGCATACATATAATATTTTGCCTACAGAATAACCCTGCCATTATGTAAATTTATTTGTTATTAATTGATATCAGAAGAAGAGTTGAGCTCATTCAAGAAAAAAAAAAACCTCACAATAATTTTTTTGTTAACTTTTGAGTTTTTATCTGGCCTTTCTACAAAAATAGCTTTTAATATAAGTGGAGTTTTTTTTTAAAAAAAAAGATAATAAAAATCTATATAAAGAAACAACAGTAAAAATAATTAGGATCAAGGTAAAATAAATCTGCAAGTATTTTAACTACTTGGCTAGAAAAATCTACTGAAAGAGATTAGATTGCTCATTAAAAAGGCAACAGTGAGAAGGTCAGCCAGGCACCCTGCTATAATGGGCTATGCAATTTCTTTGAAAGAACTACTTTGGAATACCCTGCGAGCAGCTGATTAAAGCAGCTGCATCTTTTTCTAAGACCAGGTGGCTGCATCAGCAGGTAGCCCCAGCTGACTCCACAAGTGTTTGCATGCATAGCCATTTCATTTCAAAGCAGTTCTTTCAAAGGATTTGCCTAGCAGTCTCGTTGCATTGTATCTATATACAATAACATTCTTCAAGTACCTGAGAGGCTATCACACAGAAGCTTGTGAGTTGTTCTCTGTTGTTGGAGAATGCAGGACATCGAATAATACCTTACTAGAAGGCATATTCTGGTTGACTATCACTAAAAAGTATCCTAAGAGCAGTTTGATAGTGGTATTTCTTCTCTCTGCTGGATGTTTTTCAAGCAGAGGCTGGACAGCCATCTCTCACGATGGTTTAATTTGGACTCTTGTTCTGAGAGGGAAGTTGGAATAAATGGCAGGTTTCCAGTTATATGATTCTGTTATAGGGACAGCCATATACTGTAGTAATGCATGAGGCATAAATTCAAAACAGGCTTCGACTGTCAAAAAAATGTAAAATTAGCTAAGCTAAGAGGATATGGAGGAGAACCTTGTATATTGTGAGGAATCCATAACATCCATATTTTCTATTCCAGTGAATGAGCAATACAATCCCAATGAATAGGAAGAATTACTAATGTATTGAGCATGGGGATAGGGCCAGTGGTGGGCTGCAAATTTATAACAACTGATTCTCTGGCTGGGTAGGCGTGGCCGGTTGGTCATGTGACTCGGTGGGTGATGTCACTCGTCACACCCAGCCCTGCCTCTTGGCCACCTGCCTCAAAGAAAGAGGTAAGATTCAGACGGTTGGAGCTAATCCTACCACTGGCTGGCCCCACCCCCATCAATTTTCTGGCCATTTTCAGGCCATTTTTCTGGCCATTTTCAGGCTATTTTCCAGGCCACGTTTGGTCTGGAAATGGGCCTGAAAAATGGCTTGAAAAATGGCCTGAAAATGGCCCCAAAACAGGCTGGTTTGGGGCCATTTTTCAGGCTGTTTTTCAGGTCATTTTTTGAGCTGTTTCCAGGCTATTTTGGGGCCATTTTTGGCCCAGAAAATGGCCAAACATGGTCACAAAACAGCCTGAAAATGGCCCCAAAATGACCTAAAAATTCCCCCCAAAATGGCCTGAAAATGGCCCAAAAAGCAGGCCGACAAATGGGCAGGGCCAGGGCCAGCCAGTGATGGGATTTGCTGGTTCTCCAAACTGTGCCTAATCTTAACTACCAGTCCACCAGAACTGGTGTGAACTGGCAGCAGCCCACCTCTGGATAGGGCAGCCAAAAGAAAAAAAATACTCCAAAATATTGGAATGGCAGTGAGAATCCAGATTTACAATCTTGAATCATTGATATGTGTTCATTTTTCCTTTTGCTGTTTCTCATAGTAATGGGAAGTTTGTAGGGTCATGGTTTAATGATATGTTTTATAATTAAGCTGAATAATTTCCAAAAGGCAACATTACATTATTTTTCCTTTCCCCTCCTGCCACCTTGTTTGTGTTTTCCCCCCTTTTATTTCTTCCTATTTTTAAAAAAATTTGAAGAAATTAAAAAATTAAACCAAACAAGGATTTTATGAACATTTATTTAAATTATTTTCTTAAAAAACTGCCTGCCCCTATTTGAACACTCACTGAAATTTAGGTATTACTTTCATCCTGATAGAACATTTGTTAAAATAATTTCTGAAGTATAGGATGTATTCTTTTCATTCAAAAATGATTTATAATCTTTCACATCTGAGCTTATTAAACTTTAAAAATTACTTTTAAGGAATAAAAATGCCTGTTACCTTTATGAGACAGGTGGACTTTTTTTAAAAAGGAATATTGTTTTGGGTTTGGAAAGAGAATTGAAAATGACATCTGATTGATAAGTACCTCATTGTTCTGTTGTTTTCTCTGTTAGCTCCAAGTACCAAATGTGTATAAGGAATTATACTGATGACTTAATGACCATTTGAAGTTACAACAGACCACAAAAAGGTACTTACAACCCAATTTCTAAGTTCCAAAGGCTTTATGGCTGCTTCATTTGCTTAACAACTGCATGTTTGTTTAAGTGGTTTACTTAACCACTTGTACAAAAAAAGTCACAAAATCAGGTGTGCTCATTTGGTGGCCTAATTAATGACCACAGAAACTTACAACAGTAATTCCGGGAGCTATTGAAACTACAGTTCACATCCTATTGCACTGTGCCTTCCATAAGGACTCATGGACTCCCTTCATAACATCTTACTTGATAAAATACCCCAGAAACATCACTCTTTTATATATATATATATCAGGGGTGGGTTTCAACCAGTGTAACAACTGGTTCGGTCGGTTTTTCTAAAAAAAAAAAAAATTGCTCTCCCACATGCCCGGAGCCTCTAACAACCTTGATTTGCTGTGTTTTCAGCACAGCTGATGATCGGGTAACCTGCCTCAGCAGTTTTTCCCCATAGGAGCTGTTGCAGGAAGTTTGTTTCTTTAAAATACAAACTTCCTGCAGCAGCCTCTAGGGGGAA
>JANHJO010010571.1:2970-17807 GCA_032468235.1 Pseudoxyrhopus heterurus
GGTGGGTGGGGTGGGGACTCTGCCTTCGAAGGAGCCTTGGGGAGGCGCTAGGACCCAACCTTCCGGCAGTCCCGCTTGACTCAGGCTGGCAGTCTGTGACGTGGTTTACCGACCGGCTAGCAGGGGCTGCTCCGGAGCTACAGGCGCTAAATCGCCCCAGGACAGGAGCCGCCACAGCCCGCAGCGCGCACCGGGACCGGCCGACCGTCTGAGCCTGCAACTTACTGGAACCCCGGCTCGGCCGTCGCCGCCACAAGTCAGGACAAGGGTGCGGCGCGATTCCCAGGTAGCTTACTCGCAAGAGGAGATGCTCGGTTTGGTGTCCTCGGGGTGGAGGTGGGGATTGGATGGATGGTCCGGTCGGGATGTCGCCGAGCGGGTCTCGCAGGTGGCGCCAGCGCGCGAAATCCCCCTTCCTCCCCTCCCCTCCCGCCTGCGCTTCAGGCCATTGCGGGCTGCCTGCCGGCGCCTACAGGTGGGGAGCAGCCGGCGTACGTGCTGAGCGCCGCGTGGGCGCGCATGAGTATTAACGCTGGGTGCAAAACGAGGAGAGCTGTGGGACCCCGCGCGCAACTCGCTGCTTCCCTCGAAGAGTTGCTTCAGTTGAGCTCTCGGCAGCGGCGAGGGATGCTGAGTGGAGGAAGCAGGGGGGGGCGGCCCCCAGACCAGGAGAGAGGCGGGAGGGGCATTCGGGGAAGAGCTTCTGGGGCTTCCTGTGCGTCTAGAGCGCTCAATAGTGCCGAGTCCTTTCCAGCATCTCGTTTCCCGCCTCGTGGCCCCTTCGCTCTTATGCCCCAAGTTCTAATGGTGGTCGGGATTGCCGACGCGCCGAGCGGTCGCTCTTCTCTTGCTGGCCCCGAAGGAGCCGCCCTGCCTCCTGCTAGCAAGGGGCGTCGTAGCCACGCCGAGCCGATTCTCCCCGCCGGATCAGTCCATTCTCTTCTCTTCTCTCCTTTTGCTTCCCGCGCGCATCCTTGGCCCTGAGAACGTGCTCTGGGGAAAAGGCGCTCTCAGCTCTTCCCCTGTTCTTTCTCCCTTTTTCTCTCCATCGGCTTTTCCTGCGAGCTAGACCGGCTCACTTAAGACCCGGGAAGAGCTTTCCTCGGCTCGAGACAGGCGCCTGAGGAAGCCCACCTGTGGCCCTCGGGAATCGCTAAAAGGAGACGGTGGAAGTGGAGTGAGGAGGGAGAGAGGCAATTGGGCACGAGCAAGGCCTGGGTTGTCTATATTCTGTACGATCCCTCTTTGGGAAATGCATTTGTCTCAGAAGCCATTTCATGGTGCTGGGCCTTCCAGTTTAAAGGGTGGTATTGGAAAAAGTTCCTTGCCTTTATGGTCTTTTCTTGACTTTGGGGATGGATCTTACCACAATAGTCAAAGGTTACGAATCTCTCTCCCACATCTGGATCATTATGTTTGGGCAAGTTTACTTTTATCTATGTCTTTTTAATGGTTAAAAAACTTTTTTCTTTTTCTGTTTTTTTTCCTGTTTTCTGTTAATTTATCTTTAGGATATTTTTCTATTTAATTCTCCTGCATTCGCTTTGGTGCTGATTGTCTTTTCCATCCAGTAATCAAGTCCCAGTTACTGGCTTCTTCTAATCCAGTTTTTTTTTTGTTTTTTTTTTAATATAACTAGGTCATATGCCTGATACTGAAATACCATGAGGGAAAACTCTCTAAATCTCATGGACAAAATTAATACGTTTACATTTCACCTATATTTCTAGGCTAGATTAATTTTCTTACTGGTATCAGTTGGCTTATGTATTGAGATATTTATCCTATCTTGTGTGGAATTGTGGAGTTGATGCTTATTAAATATAAAATCTAACAATGGAGGTGGTATTTATTAGTAAGTATTTGTCACATTAGATTTTAGCTTATAAACACTAGTTAGTTGGTTTGCAGCCAAATCCTCTGACATATGTTCACTTAGAAATCAAATGATTAGCACTTCCAAATAATTATTTGAAGGTTGCAAAAGTACCATTTGAAATGCTAAACAGAATTTTGAGAAAATAGACATATTTCTGGAGTGTTTCAGAATGTTTGATCATTATTTGTCAATAGCATTGGAAGTTTTTTTCTAAATTGTGAGTAGTAGATCATATCCACTATTCTAATAATAATAGAAGTGGAGAAGAATTATGACCATATATTACAATTGGTACTGGTGTTTCTTTCAATGGCATGATACCTGAAATCATGGGTTTGGGTCTTTTCAGTTTCTATGTCCCTTGACACTGTCTGCTCTTTCTGAAGGGTAAATTCTCAAGATGTACAGCTGCACAACTTATGACTCAGTCTAAAGTCCTGTTCTGCACTGAGGGCTGCTAGTAAAGTGACACCCTCAACAGTTCTTTAGTGGTATTCGGTTCTCTCCATGAGTTTCTTTTGGATCAGGCAAATGTTTTTACACGTGAGTAACTGCAATACCTATGAAACACAATCCACTAAGTCCAGGATGATCACTGACCTGGAGGCCTTAATTTACATTTGCACCCAGAGCAGTTAATGATGAGTATGAAATGAGCCTGTTACTATCATATTGTGGCCTCTGGGATTTAATTTTTAATCTGCAGAACTGATAGCTTTTTTAAAAAATAGCATGACACATACAGCCCTGGTTCTGACATACCAATTGTTTTTTTTTTTATTTGATGTTTTAAATATCCTATTGCAAAGCCAGCAAAATAAGGAATTGCTTTCTAGCTAATCTAATGCATCTGTCTGTTTCCTGATAGCAACCACTGGAACCTTTTAAACTTGCTACAGACTTCCTCTCTCTCTTTCTCT
This sequence comes from Pseudoxyrhopus heterurus, assembly GCA_032468235.1. Lineage (NCBI taxonomy): Eukaryota > Metazoa > Chordata > Lepidosauria > Squamata > Pseudoxyrhopus > Pseudoxyrhopus heterurus. The sequence continues at coordinate 5,770 of JANHJO010010571.1, forward strand.
CTGTCTATTAGAGTAGAAAAACCTGCAGGAATTACTCAGAAAGGCTAAGCTTCTAAATTCCAGGATGGTATGGTGATCTGGCAGCTCAACATGTCTTAGAATTTTGAGTATAGTATGTGCATGCATAGAATGCGTGCTCAGAAATGATACTGCTTTTTTATTAGATAACCTTTGTAGATTTCTATTATTAGTTTTCAGCCATTCTAGAAGAAGGATCAGAAATGGCAGTTGGAATAGGGCAACTGGATAAAGTGCCAATACGATAAGAAAACTCTTATAATGGGCTAGACTCTGCATTTCATACTCAAGCCCTTTAGTAAGGTTGGGAAGGGACACGGGGGCACAGTACACACAATACTGTGGTAAAACATCACATATTGTGCTTCCAGTTCCAGCCAGATTTTATGTGGCTTAATCGTTCAATCATAGATAACACACTTTTAATTAGGCTGCCCTCCAATTCCCTTAAATTAGAATTAAAATATTTAGACCCCAGCTTACTGATTGCATGTTTGCTATAGACTGAAATTCCAGAGCTGCGAAGGGTTTTTATATATGCCAAAATGTGACACTGACCTACTGATAATTAACATTCCATGGTAATTCCGCATTTTGGTAATATTTGTTTATGCCCTCATCATTCTCTCCCTATTGTCCATCTCTTAATTCTGATAGGCACTGCCTTTCTGCATAATAAGAAATTTGGTTCATCTTTATTCTTGCTTCACATCAACTTTCAACACATCCTCTAGTCTTCTCTGCTCCTGTCTGTGATATGCATTATCAGTACTTAGATGATCAGAAGATATTTTCTTTATCAGCTTAGCTGGGACCTATTAGATGAGTCATTATTTCTCTGGAATATATTATCGTAGTCCTTTTGTTTAGTGCCAATAAAATGTTGATGGGGATCCCTGACACTGGGCAGAACATTTAAAAACATGGCACTAATCACTGAGAAAATTGTTTTCGGAACAGGAAATTTTTATTACAGTGTATATATATTTAAATGCTTTTTGAAAATTTAGAATAGCAATATTATCCATTTGTCTGTCCATGCATTTCACCACATTTTACAAATATGTTAATGTATTTGTATTACCGCATTACCACATTTCCTGCAATGATTTGAGTAGAGGGAAGTTATCGCAGAGCAGAACCAGTGAAAGCAGAGAAGAAAAAGGTAACAGGAACCATTGGCTTGCTTCAAAGAAGTGAGATATTTAAAAAGCAACAACACTGATACTAACTATGCAGTATCAGAAAGGAAACAATTTCTGCTTAAATGATAAAAGTGGCAGAGTTGAATGTTTTGGTGAACCTAAAAAAATCTAATGTCTTCTCAAAAAGACTTCAGTTTGAATAGTGTTACTAGAATAGAAACTCTATTAGTCAGAAAAAGAAATACACAAACTAAGAATAAAGTTGTCAAGATAATGTCAGATAAAACAGTACCCAGTGTCAAGCCAAAGTGGAACGGCTATTGTGATGCACTAGACTTTGACCAGAAGACCGCAGTACAAATATGTTCATAAATCATAGTCACAATCCTCCCTCTCAGTTTTGTATTTCTCATTCTAAAGAAGCCTGAACTCAAGGTCAAGGTGGGTTGGCCCACTTGGTCCATCAGTTTGCATATCATCACAGCATCCTTGCCCCACTCCCTGTATCTCTCAGCCACACCTACACAGAAAATGTGGCTCCCAGCCAGCAAAAAATGGTTGCTCATTCCTGCAGAACTATTTTCAATCCCTGGGAGATCTCCCTGCTTGAGAATTTGGGGAAAGCAGTAACAGCAATATTATGCAATTGTATGCCTTGCAAGAGACTTGCAAGAGTGAGAACTAATTTCCTATCCTTGTATACACCTACTTTGGTAGTTAAGGTAGATGATAAAAGATAGATAGATGGATGAACTGTGTCCAAATTTCCTGCATATGTACATCCTGCTCTCCATTTCAAAGTTTCCTGTTGTCTTTATAGCGGTATTACAGACAGTGAGTGTTTATGTTTTTAACAAGTTGCTTGGAGTTTTTTAAAATTTTTGTTATTAAAGTAATCATAGTAATTTTAACAAAATACTACATCTATATTGCATACATTGAACATTTCTGCAATAAATTTTTCTTCCTTAAGAAGACTTTTGTCTTTACTATATCTGTCTTGCTAAACCTTTTATATAGGAAGATGTTCTTTCCTTTTGATTCTTCTCCTAAAAGGTTATTGATTGTACAAGCAGCTTAGAAGGATGAGAAAATTCACAATTCTTCCCTGGCCAGGGAAACCTTTGATTGAAAGAACCAGAATTTGCAAAGGCACCTTAGAACTTATTTTGGCGGACAGTTCTAGAGGTGTGAGGAAATAAAAGGCAGAAGTGTTTTAAGTGAGAGGAAATCTAAGAACATGCAAGAAGGCAAATCTGGTTGATAAATTTAGATCCTCTTTAAAAGCATTTATTCTCAATAGAACAAACAGGGACTTACAACAGTATGTTGCAGTGTTCCTTCTAACAGGGCCAGAAGCATAAGCTTAAAGATGTCACTGTTCAATCTGTAAGAGCAAACATTAAAAACCTGAAACTTTCCTGCTGTGTTTTATAACTAAAGAGCTTAGGTTTCAGGGCTCCCTTTTCAAGCCACTGATTTGGGGTGCCATTATAGTGCATGTAATATTTATTGTTTCCGTGAGCACAGGATGGATTACTGGGAGGGGGGCTTCTATCTCAGGTGCCAATGTGGGTAGCAAATTTGGGGCAGTGGGTTTTTTTGATGTGTGCATGTTAGAGGTTTTAACCGATAGATCACTGTTCTGGCTTTGTGGTGAAGTAAGACATCACACATACTATGTCTAAGTATGATATTATTTATTGTACCCAGAATAACAAAGATATATTCATTCCTACTCTAACCTATTATCTTCATGGCAGTCATGTGGATGCATGCCTGCCTCCTCCAGAATATAAGAGAGAGCAATATAGAGAACAACACGATGTCCTCAAGGGAGTTCTAGCTCCACCCCTTCATTGGAGGAAAAGGGGAGGAGATAGATAAACCCCCTTCTCAGATAACAATGACTGATCGTGACATGGCCTGGCAATATTCTAACAGTGCATTTGCATGTGTTTCTTTTGGGAAGAGGGAAGTGATCTGAAGTGAGAAATTTATGTTGGCTATTAACATCCAGTCCATATGTGTGCAAATTATGTTCTTTGCTATATGTTGAAGAGTAGAGTTTATGATAAATAAGCATAATGAAGAGAACAGTCCTGTCTTTTGAAATGTGTCCTAAGTGGTACAGGAAGATTACAAACAAGTTGTACTTTTTTCTGACTCTAACCAACTGAGAAACTTCAGCTTCCAAGAAGCCATAGATGGTGCTCAGGTGGACTCTTTCCAACCTTTCTCTCACTCCCCTTTTCAAAAACATGGGTTGACATTCTCAATATTTCTTGATTCTCCTTTGCCACAAATCTTCATCCTTAATTGGCCACTTTACTTTTTATTTTTTTTTAAATGCTGAACCCAAATAGGAAGCAACATTTAGAGAACATGAGTTGATCTTGAAATAGGCAAACAGGGCTGAGCCTGGTTAATACTTGGATGGGAGACATTCAGGAAATCCCAGAGCTACAGACTGGTTTAGAACAATGAAAAAATATGCCACAAATGACTTTAAATGATTTTATTGCCAAATAAACTACTTGGAATCATCCATTTAATAACCACAAAGTATGTTTGGCTTGAGGGAGTCTTCACTTTTTAATATATTTCTGATAATTTCATTTCTTGAATTTTTAATTTATACTCTGTAAAGAAGTAATAATTATAACTTGTGAATCCTATGAAATATTGAATAGAATTCTACATAAGTGCTATAATTTCTAATATAGTATGCTGTTTAAACATAAAAAAGTGTAAGTCTTTGTTTCCAAAAATACTTAGTATAAGCAGGAAGAGGAAGGTAAATTGTTTCTGTTGAGGAACATATTTGCATACTGCAACTACTGTACAAGACAAATAGGCAAAAAGTATTTCCATCTTTGGAAAGAATATGTCTGCAGCAGTTCTTGTGATTTATGGATAAAATACATAGAGTGACAGGTCAAGCACACCCCTGAAACTCCCACAACTGAGTCAACATTGACTGAATGCCTCATCCATCCCTATTGTTCCTTTCTTTATTTCTAAGGCAGCAGTTGAGAACATAAACACACTTGTGAGCCTGCTCTTTTATTTGAGGAGAAAGGTAACTTAAAATGATTGTACAATGGTTATTTATATGTACATATATATAGTAGGACAGAGCTGTATGAACTTTTTGGAGTAACCTGCACTGGTGACTGTTCTGAATGGGTGCAACAATTTCTAGTCTGATTGAGATTAAATACATAGAAGGTGTTCATCATATTATAATTTTTTTTCTGCCTACAAAATAATGTTTGTATGTGAAGAAAGCATGACAATAATGTTTTTAAGATTGTAGTGTTTTATAATTATAATAGGGAAGGCAAACAGTATATTAAAAGTGTTTTTCTAGCAAAGGTAGATTTTATATGGAAATAATAGACATAGAAAATGTGATTTTTTTTTTGGTTATATCTCTTTTGACAGATTTGGGCAGATTTGAGGCTAATTGAATCTATTTGTTTTTTGTCACTAGGCTCTAAATTCAAGCCTGGTGCAAGAAAATTATTTACAATGAAAGCATTCTGAGCTTAAGTTTCTTTTACAGCCCTTCTACTAAAGCATATCTCATTTCCCTTTGAGTTTTCTTATTGTAGCAGTAACATTTAGATTGGGGAAGATATCTTCTTTCTTTTAAACCGAGGAAAGTCAGAAACTGTAATTACACATCACCATGCGATCTTCTATAGAAAGGCAAATGAAATTATGGGATAGCCGCCGGTTGTACGAATCGGGCGCATTTCCAGTTAGAAGGGCTGTGACCTTCTGATTTGGAGGGATTTGAGGACCCCGATTGTTGTGGGCAATAGGCTGACTCTGTAAACCGCTTAGAGAGGGCTGTTAAAGCACTGTGAAGCGGTATATAAGACTCGTAAGTGCTACTTGGGATACTCTTAAGCTGCGTCCTTTACAAAAAGCCGCCTGCCCTGGCGAACTGGCTCCCTCCTCCTCGTCAGGGGCGCATTTAGCTTTTCTCTCTCCCTCCCTCCCTAATTTCATTCACGGGCGAAATTCTGTGAAGGGTCCCATTAATTCCGTTTCTTAACTGCTCTCCGAAGGTCCCTTAGGGAGAGCGAGGGAGCAAGGCACTCGCTTCTTGTGAATTTCGGAGTGCAGGGAGGCCGTCCCGAAGACGAGACTCTAAAATACTATATCCCTGCAAACGATGGCTGCGGTCAATGGCTTTTATTTATTTTCTGCTCGCTTGTTTCTTGAAACGTAGCTTCTCCAATCTGGCTCCAGTGTTACAGATCCCACGTCTTTTCCAGCTAGTTTCCACGCTCAATGGGCTAGCGCATGTCAATTTGGTATTTTGGGGGGTGGGCTTTTTTTTTTTTTTTTGCCTGCAAAGGGCTACATCTGCGCCTGCTTGTCCTTCGGGCGGAGCTTGGCCAGGAGATGGAGGGAGTCAGTTCGCCTTTCTTTTTTCTCCGCTCTAAGGTATTCCCCCTAAGGCTCCAGCAGGACAACCGGGAGGGGTGAGGCAACAGCTCGTCTGGCACGTCCTTCTTTGTTGGCAGCCAATGGACGGCCGTCCCTCCCTTTTGTTACGCCTGCGCACTTGGAGGGAGAGAGGGGGGTCTGTGGGCTCAGGGAGATGGCAGCGCAAGTGGCTTGGTCTTTTCTTAAAGCCGAAAGTAGGTGAGCCGGCTGGTCACCGAATGGGGCGGTGCACAAAATCATGGCAACAAATGATTGCTATGAGCCAGAGTCAATTCTCTGTTTCCCGCCCTGGAGATGCCGTGGCAACAATAACATAATGGTTCTCTATCCATCCTTCAGGAGAAGGTATCTTAGTGTGATATTTTTGTCTCTGCTGCCAATGCCTGCCTTGCCCCGGTTTCCTTTCACTTCACTTAAACGTTATCCAATCACTAATGCATGGATCTAGCGACTGCCCAGATGACTAAGTTAACACAGCAGGGAGAGTTGGGAGATGCTGCAGGTAAATTGCTAGAGAGGAATCTTGTTTCTAGTCGCTGCCAGGCATTGTATGTACGATTTCCATCCAATTCCATCTGATTTGCTATAATGGGTGGCAAAAAGATATTACTATAATCACCCTAGAACTATTTTTGACACTGGCTAAGAAGGGAGAATGTCCTCATCTATCACTTAAAAATGCAGCTAACCATAGATCGAACAAGATCAAGCAATACTTAATAATCAACCATCCAGCTCTGACATTAAAAGACATGTTTTTCAGAAAAAAATGTGATGAATTTTACCTGTCTGAGAAAACTGGAGAATTTTTTTTTTAAGTATTCTTTACCATTGAATAGGCCCTCTAAAGTCAGGGGTCTTACACAGCTGGGCTTTAGATGCAGCCATATATTTATATGCCCAGATAGAAGAGAAAGGTGAGCTTAGAATCTGATTAGAGAATTCCAGAGTTACAACTAGTATTCTGCGATGAGCCCTAGAATAAGCTGGAAATTGGTGGAACTGCTTTTTGCAGTTAGCACTTGTTAAGCAAGTAGCTGCATTGTCATCACCTTCAAGCACTTGTTAGGTAGTCTTATATAAATTGTGGGTCTGCCCCATTCAGTGATTTTAAATTAAATATATTGAAATACTGTACGCATGGAGAAGTGAGCAGTGGAAATATTTTTTTACTGGAATCCCACTCTTGTAGCACCAAATTGTGTCTGAGGGTTGCCTTCTGTTGTGAATCTGTTTACTTCTTCCCAGTGGTCAGCTATAGTCCAAGAGAAGCATTGCATTGCGCTGTATAGTAAATTCTGAATATTAATCAGCAGTGTAATGTGTCTGTAAAAAAAAATAAGTGCAATTTTAAGCTGTATGAACAGAAATATAACTTCCAAATCACAGAAAATAAAATCCCCTCTTCACTTTGCATAGGTCAGATCCTGCCTCAAGTATTTAAGAGTTAACTTCATGGGCATGAAATTTAAGAAAAAAATGTGTGCAAATTAAAATGGGTTTGGGTGGAGAAGAGCAACAAAGATTGGACCAATGTCCAAACCCCTTGAACAGTGGTGGAAATGCGCCCTTTCAACTTAACTCTTACGATTTTAAAGAACTAAAGGCCTGCCTTTCTCTGCAGATCATCTTATGATAGCAGAATCTAAACTAGATTTCACAGGAATCCTAGAGGGCTGGGCCTCTTGCAGACAGAGAAATAGATGATCAGATGACAGAATATCTGGATGAAGAAACTGCCTTAAATCATTTCATGTGGTACAATATATCAGATTCATGGAGGTTTCAAAGTCACGACAATGGCATTTAGAACAGAACTTTATGAACATGATTTTCAAAGGAAGCTTATCACAAGTAGATAATTTGATCATGAATATCAAGTATTCTGTGTGCATTCTACTAATGGCATTTCTGCTGGAGTTGGCATGAAGTGGAACGGTTGCAGGTTAGGAATGAACAGCTGGCTGACAGCAGCTTTCTGCCTGGATGGATATGTTCCCATGGGAACAGAAACAGCTGAGGTCCTCCAATGCAATGCATGTTTTTACAAGGGGGAGAGCATTTTCATAAAGTTCACCATGACTTATGAGGTGCTGTTACTTGTCCTCAGTAGATCTGTCTAGAAATATCAGGTAGACCAAGAGACAGATGAAGTCATAGATCTCCTCTCCCTGGGGAACCTATCAGTATCAGATAGCACTTTCATTTTTGCTGTAAAGATTAAGCCCTATTAGATTATTGTTGAAACAGATCTTGAGGCTACAACTATTGGAAATACAATTTTATTTATTTATGCAATTTATCCCTCCCTCAATCAAGAGGCATTTTAGGCAATTTACAGGTACTGTAGTTTAAAATACAGCAATACAATAATAAGAAATAAGAAAAAAATAATGTATTAATACATTAAAATTAAAATAATATAGGTGTCAGTAGATCCAAACCTAATTGATGATTGGTCACTAACAACTTAATTAGGCATATGGTACATGTGAAAAAGCCAGTGTTTTTGGGGGGGCAAGGGGAACCGGCATGTTCTCTTGTCTAAAACAACAGACTTGTTTTAATAAAGCCAAGAGCTCGAGCATGGCATTAGATGTTGGCTTACTTATTAGGGCATCATTCAACTCAACAGCGAAAAGGGACTTTAATACAATCCTTTACTAGCCTTTTAATAGCTTTAATTGTCCTACTTTGGCCAACTGGCAGGCAAATGCTACCTAGACTAGAGCAATACATTCTGTTGGCTTGTAAAGAGATGAACTTAGTTTACCTTTGTTGGTAAAAACACCAATTCGGAGCTCTGAAATGTGAATTCAGAGCCTAGAAACCACTCAGGAAATGACAGCCTTTTGCAGGAAGGAGTGACTTCTTTGCATATTGCTTAAGAGCTTGCAGAATGAAAGGAAGGATGTGCTGCATCATCTGTTCATGCAGTAAAACTATTCCCAGTACCTAACAGAAATATGAGCATCTTTTGTAAGGAAAAGGGTCTTTGGTTAGAATGTGGCTATTTGTGTACTCTTTATTAAAACAGCCTTGCACCAGAAGGTCCACCCCTTTGGAAATGTTCCAGTGAATTTAGAGAGATTGGCTTGCGGCATAATGTGGTGATGCTATTTTTGTCAATCTGGCAATTCCATTGAAAAAGAGTACAGTACCTTCAGTTTTCTAGAGAAAAAGATGAGATTAAAAACATACTAAAATAAACAGAATGTCTACTTTTGAATATTTTCAGATTGTTGAAAGTGGCTTGCTGTTTGTGTGTTTTTCAAGACATAGAAGCTCAAAGCCTCTTGGCCACGTTGAATCAATTACCATTTTCTCCAGGTAGGCCCTTTATATGCCAGTAGTTGCTTGAATGTTTGCTTCATGGCCCACCTCTCTGTGATTTAGGCACATTTCTTATCACTGAATCTCTTAATGGTGTTTCAAGAGATGATGAAGGAAAAGTATGTCAGTGTTTTCCTTCTGAAAGGGCAGCGTACGGTAATAGATCGGCTTTAGCAGGGTTTGCCAAATTTATTTCTGGAGCTTGAATATAAAATTGTTCTTTCTGAGTGGTTCAGGGTGAAGCCTAAATGTCACAGAGCAGGCTGTGAATAATAGGATATTCAGTCCTCAGCTGTCTAGACAGCAAGTTGGCTCCACCTCTGATTTTATTTGTGTCCTGGATAAAATATTTATTGCCAAAATCAAGCAATAGGAACAATATATGTTGTGGTAATAAAAATATTTATAAGAAGCTGCTTGCTTCTGTTTTTGACTAGCAGCTGCTATACAATAGATAAACATGCTTCCTAGCATGTATACTCTCTAGCCATGGAGTGGATGATTCTTTGAATTGAGAATGTTGGTTCTGTAGCAAAGAGAGTAAATGATCTAGGAAACAAAGGGCCTCTCTTACTCACTTGGTACTTTAAACTTGATTCCAGGAACTGATGCTTGGACCCGTGACCAATAAGCCGGTGGCTCTTTTCAGGTTGCAATTTCTAACAATTAATAAAAATGTAGGGCTTCTGATAATTTTAATCAGCAGAGAAATATCATCCTATCTGTTTCTCTCTCATGCATACACACATTTGTTAAATATACACTACACACACACACACACACACACTGGTACCTTGGTACTTGTCATTAATTGATTCCAGAAGATGCGATGAGTACCAAATAAAATTTTCCCATAAGAATAATATAGTGAGTCACAAGGCAGCTGACAAGTTCTAGCTTGTGTGTTGAGTACCAAACAAAATTTCCCATCAAAATGCATTCATAATCAAATTCAATGAGTTTCAAAGTACCTGAGGACCAAGGTACCACTGTATGTATATATAAAACTAATAAAATGTGAATCATGAATTAAATACAACCTGTATCAGTGTCTTGTTTTAAAGAAAGTTCTTGCAACACTTTTTTGTCCTATCTACATTTCCTGGTTTTGACATGCTAATCTTGTGTAGAGTGTGTGTACACTATGTACCACAGCTATACAAATGTATATAATTAAAAAAAGCCTGCTTGATAACTGGATAGATGTACAGTTATGAGCCTTCTAGCTAAGAAAAAGTTAATTGGCTTTCTATGATAAATCCCTTTTATGTAGTCTACTGTACAAAGTATAGTTTTAACTGCGTAATATTTTCTTTTTTCCTGATGGACCATATAGTTCTAATTTCTACTAATCATGTCTTAGGAAACTCATAAAATCTCATCATGGGAGCTGTGGCGATCGATGACAGTCCATCTGGAGTTAAAGCCCCAGATGGTGGCTGGGGCTGGGCTGTACTCTTTGGGTGCTTTGTCATCACTGGATTCTCCTATGCCTTTCCGAAGGCCATGAGTGTTTTCTTCAAGGAACTTATCCGGGAGTTTCATGTTGGATATAGTGACACAGCATGGATTTCCTCTATTTTGTTGGCTATGCTTTATGGAACAGGTAAGCAGCTAGGAACTCAAAGACACATCTCATTTTTTTTAGAGTATTCTCTAAATCATTGTAATGATTATAATAAAAATTGGCCAGCATTGGAAACCCTTAGATAAGTTCATACGGTTAATTGAAATATGAATTAACAAGGCCTCTTCAATTGCTATGTAGAAGAGATTACAGAAAAAGTGAAACTAATGAAACCTCAGAAGCAGAACCCATTATTTTATCAAACTTTGGGAGACATTATTTTTAATTTTATTGCCACAGATCTAGTATGAGCAATACTTTTAATATGGTAATTATGAATGTATACTGTATATTATCTGATTCTCTATTTACTTGGTAGATTGTAAAGAAATTTGCAAGGTATGTTTGCTGATCCTGCATACAGGTAGTCCTTGACTTACAAACATTCAGTGACTATTTGAAATAATAATTGCATTGAAAAAAAGTGATTTACAACCGGTCCTCACACTTATGACCATTGCAGCATCCCTGCTCATATGATCAAAATTTGACTGCATGATTCACTTAACAACTGTAGTGATTTGTTTAAGAACTGTGGCAAAAATGGTTATAAAATTGGATGCAACTCACTTAACAACTGTCTTGCTTAGCAATGGAAATTCTGGCCCCAGTTATGGTCATTTATTGAGAACTGCCTAGTATTTAGTGTCCATATTTTCTTAGAAAAAATTACGGACAAGGCTGGAAAAGGGGGAAAAGCTGAAAGAGGTTCACAAGGATAAAAAATTGTTTATGTTTAAAATTTTGCTTTGCAAAGAAAAATTCAAGAGCAAAAAAGAAATAAAATGGACAGCTTTCTGAAATAAAGGACATACGGTCACTGTACATATACTAGAATGGAGTATAGGCTTTTTCCAGTATGGAATCAGTGGGGGGGAAAACCACCTTTGCCAAATGAATAGCAATAGCACTTAGACTTATATAACACTTCACAGTGCTTTACAGCCCTCTCTAAGTGGTTTACAGAGTCAGCCTATTGACCCCAACAATCTGGGTCCTCATTTTACCGACTTTGGAAGGATGGAAGGCTGAGTCCACCTGAATCCTCCAGCATCAACTGTAGACCCAGAAGTATTCTTGCTAAGCTGACAAAGGCTGGAGAAGAAATACAAAATGCCACCATTATTCTGGACATGTTACATCACAGGCATTTAAGCACCTGTTTATTTTCTTCAGGTCCCCTATGTAGTGTGTGTGTCAATCGGTTCGGCTGTCGTCCTGTAATGTTGACTGGAGGCTTCTTTGCCTCAGCTGGGATGATCATTGCTTCCTTCTCCACTAGTATCATTCAGATCTATCTTTCTGCTGGTGTCATTACTGGTAAGTAATAGCAAATGTCTTTAATCAGTGGTGGGATCCAGCCGGAACGCCCCGGTCCGGGCGTACCGGTAGCGGGATTTCCGGCTGGCCCCGCCCACTCCCGCTGGCCATTCGGGACAGGCTGCAGAGAG